>VDFB02115171.1:0-181735 GCA_007258455.2 Sequoia sempervirens | reverse complement strand
GATAGCTCGACGGATAGCCAGGCTGATTCTGAAGAGATTGACTGGATGCTTGAGCACTTCAGACAAGATCTTGACCTCCAAAAAACTGGGCGCCCCTGAGCTATACTTGCACTTTAGGGCTTTTCCTCTGAAAAATCTCCATGATTTGATCTTTAAAAACTCTGTCTCGATCATTGAAATGACCGTCTGCAATATGAAATGTCGTCGTAAGATGCTCCTCTATCGTGAAAAGTTCCATTCTGAGTCTCTGCTTCAGGTTTGACCAATATAACTGACTTTGACTGACAAATTATTGACAAAAACTCCATACTTGACATTGCCCAAAACGGTATTTTACAACATTTTAGCGAGGTTTAGACTTTAAAATGCAAAATGCCTTAATGAAGCAAAAAAATTGGTTTGGGTACAACATATCAGACCTGCAATATCAATCTACCAGCAAGTACAGGAGTATTCTCAGACCAGCACCAATCTGCTTACTCATCCTTCTAAGGTATAATGTTGTTATTTCCAGTTGGGCGAATTAGTTTCATGATTTTGGGTAACTTTAGGGGTGTTTCAGCGGTTTAAATTCATATCAGCACTAGTACAAGCAATATTTACTTTTATTAGCAGTTAATCAATGATAATATTGCATCTGGACAAAAATTGTAATGATTCGGATGTTCATACCACCGAAAACCATCTCTTTCATGCATTCTTGATTGTAACACTAGATGGTAGTACCACCAATGAGTTTATCTTTGGATTTTTTGAAGCTACTTACCCCACTGAATAAGTGGTATTATTGTAATCACTCACAACTAGATAAGTGGAAGGAGTTGTGTTTCATTTTCAGTGTTGTATAGCTTTCCCACTGCATAAGTGTATGTGCCCTTGTAATTCGAACTGGATAAATGGATGTTTATTTCTTCAAGTCCTGTATATGCACTCGACTGAATAAGTGGTATTGGTTGGCTTGAGTCCTAGTGCTTTACTTTCAGCTGCTGCAATTTACTTGTTATATTAATCCTTTCACCATATGCTCTTTGTAGTCGGTGTACAATGTCTATCATTATGCTTCAGTAATATTGGTTAACCGACTATGTATTAATTTGTTTGTATTAATTGGTTGTCGGTTGTGGGTATTTATAAGCATCGGTTGGTTGATAGTTGTGTTCTTCTTGGCAACCGTCAGGTCCTTTAAATACATTATGTATCATCAAGGATAGTAGTATGATCTAGTTGAGCCAACTCTAATCCTTTGTTGATCATCTCTAATTCTCTGGTCTTCTTCTGTAATAATTTCATGAGCAAATAAAGATGTATTTTGTGCATGCATTGTCATCTCTTAATAATTCGTGTATTTAATTTATCAAATAGAGCAGCAAACATTTGACGTCATTGTCTTAAAGAAATCGGGTCAGATTTAAGAGATTCATGCCCTTAGATCACAATAAAGGCAGGAAGAGACCACAACATGGTCAAGATCATGGGATCGGGATATCTTTAAGGATCATTGAACAAAGAGAATGAAGAAGACTACTGAGGCTGAATGTAATGTCCCCCTTTCTAATGGAAGCACTTAAACCCGAGTCCTGCATTTGAAATGTTCCTCAAAGAGACTTTAGCAGCGTTAGAGATCGATAAATTTCAATAACAACATCTGATAAGGTCAAAGATGGCATTCTATTTTCCCCATTTTTCATCGTAGTGAATGAAATAGAATCATTCATGCATCACATCATAAAGTCATCATAGGGAGTTCATGTTCATATATAATTGATTATTATCATTATAGGCAGATTTTGGGTCTCCTCTTAAGACTAGAATCAATTACTAACTGTATGGTTCGATTATGGATCCAAGTAGATGGACCCATCTTAATTTTGGAACGAATAGCAGGGTAAGCATATCTTGCCTATGATAATAAGATACGCATGTCTGACTTATTATAAACAATATACTATACTAGTCATGATCTGTATGTTGAGTTGCATACTAATCTAGCTCTTGTCTACACCTTACTATGTTACTCCATACTGTAATGGGAAACATACCTGATAAGTGGAGGTTCTATAGGCTTGTATGAATATACCTTTAATTGTGAGCCCCATCATTTTGAGAAAGAATGCATATTTGAATGGAGTCATCTTACAATGCTTGTAACGACCCCACTCCCCAAATAACCAGTGTTCATGTTTATCTCCAAGACAACAGGCTGAGAATAATCTCTCACAGTAAGTCCACACGCTTTGATGATTCGCTTCTTTAATGATTTCAAGCAACTCCTTGTTAATGACTCAAAGAGTCGGCCTCCATGATGAACACGACTAATACTTTGATTGTCTGTGCTAATGCTTTAGTAGTGACAATGCATTTCCTTGTGTGCACATTTCCCTTCTCTTCGCACTTGGACTCAATACCAATGATTGCTATCTTGACATTGCTGACATTTTGAAACCATGGTCTCTTTCCTAATATAGATGCCTCTGATCTGCTAAATTTATATAAATGGGTCTGAAGAAATGTATTGTTCCCTATTCCTCCCGCGGTGATGAGGGTTCTCTCTTATTCGATCTGCCTTTCTTCTTATTCCCTCAACCGATGGTCATCATAGAGTTCTTGGCTCTTCTTAGCATATGTCGATGGTTCTCAGAATCGCGGTTGTAATCCGTATTACCTATTCATCTGCACGCATTCCCTGATCTGGTGATCATCCCTATTGAAGAGGAGGGCTATTTACTCGCGTCTTAGACCCCGATGGGTGCAACCTGGGGAATGTCGTTCCAAACACGTCCCTGTTGAAAGACTCATCCCCTGCTTAATCGTGGCTTGCTCCATACACCGACTTATTAGTGATTCATATGCTCTTTGATTACAATCTTTATTTCCAAATGCATTTTGTTTTAAGACTAAAATATATTTATTTATATACGTATATAATTAGGTATGCATTTTATATATCTAAAGGTATATTATATTATTCTAAAATATTAGTTTCTCAATATATATTTATATTATAATACTAATATTATAATAATAATGTTAGGTTGTCAATATTTATATTTATATATCTTTTATATTTACATCATTATTTATTTGATAACTATAATTATAATATTATCTTGTGATCATTATAAATATAATAATATTAAATTTCTCGTATATTTCTTTTATATATTTTTAATATTTATCTATTAATGTTGGGTATCTTAGTGTTACAAATTTGGGGACATGACAGTGAAGTTGAAGAAGGCGAAGCGTTTCTGAGGGAAAGCCCGAGTCCAACCGAGAGTAGAAGCCAAAGCGTAAGCAGAAGCCGTAGTCGGGAGAGAGAGAGAACCGTTAGGACAAGAGAACATACGAAGGGATAGTGGGTAGAGATAGCTCAACATCTACCACTTCCTGACGAAACATACACTAATCTCACCGACCAAAATAGAGAACCGTTTGTACCATCAACGTTAGATGAAGAGGAATGTGAAGAGAACACTGCAAAAAACTGTATAGACCATCATTGACAGACGAAGAAGCATCATCAAGTGATGGAGAAGGTTTACAGTCAAGCGAAAGGGAAGGCGAGGAAGAAACTGCCAACCTTGTTGATGGAGAACCATGCATACCATCAAAGTCGGTCGAAGGGGAAGGCAATGGAGAACCTACCGAAGATCTGACAAAGACCATACACCAAATTGGGCACCATATATTGACGGAAGAACTTGACATTAGAAGATCGAAGCCAAAAACACCAAGACAAAGGGAGCACCGGAAGGACTCAAAAGGCAGCCTGAGGGTGACAAATGCTGAAGAGGGGCGAGTAGAGGATTGTGGTGTGTCCAAGAGTCCAAGGAACACACCGGAATGTACAAATCAAAACTCTCCAAATAGGTTATCATCACAGAAGGTACATCGGAGAGGTAAGATGGTGACGCAGGAGCATCCGAGTAGGTGCGCAATCAACATCGCACAAAAAGAATATTTCAGTTTGGTTTGATTGTTTAAGTTTGATTTTCATCTTCTAAGTTCGATTTGGTCTTGGTGGTCATCGATGGAGATTGATGACATTTTTGACATTGATATGTCATGCATCAATTTTAAGTTTTAACATTGATCATACATCTTGTAGTTGCAATATTTGTTATTTGATTATGACAATTTAAAACTATGAATATTGTAACATCAGCTAAGTTTGACATTTATGATGATGGTATGATGGCCTCCGTTCAGTTTTATTCTCTGTGGGATACACTATGAAGGCTTGGTTAAAAGGAAGTCAAGATACATATAGGGAGAATTTGAAAAGGCAGAATAGGAGGAGTGATCGCAGCTGATAGGGAGAATAAGACAGATTTAAATGCATGAAAAACTGAGAACTAAAGGGCTGCATTATTATAATGAAGTTGGAAAATAATCCAAGATTTAAAAATAAAAGCCATGTGAATCAACTAAGTGGCAGGTTTGAATAAAAATTTTGATTATTTAAGGCACTAAATTCCCAGGCCGCGCCAGCCCATAAGTTTGTTTTAAAAATTAAATATACAAGAAAATGAAAAGGCTGATAGAGTGAGGCAGTGAAGGGGCACAAGGAAGATAGATGCTGGAAAATGGCAGCTAGAAGGGGGAAGAGGCAGCTGTGTGGGAAAATAGGAGGTAGGAAAAAGGAAAGATAGGGGTTGTGCCATTTAAAAATGGCTTCTTGAAAAGAATCAAAAATGTAGAGATACATGTATAGAGAGGGCACACAGCTGAAGGAAAGGAGAGGGCTGCGTATGAAATAAAGTTTTTTAAATTGAATAAATTAAAATGCACAGGTAAGAAGAGAGATACCACACAGCGAGGGAGAGAGGGCCTGTGTCGAGGGGAAGAAGTGCAGAGAAATCTGCAGAGTCAAAACAAGAGAATAGACTGCTAAGAAATGGAAAATAAGACTGATTTGCTTGAAGAGCCAGTGAAGAAGTGAAAGTGGAAGAGGAGGGGAGTCAAGCCCACTGAACTGGGCAAGCAAATAACAAAACAAGCTGCCAAATAAAAAATACATATTTAAATAGTATGGAGCACACCATTTGAAGAAATATATGAAATACAGGCTGAGTTATGTGAACAGGGCCACACCATCTTCTAGAGAAAAGAGAGAGTTAAAAAGTTTAAAATGAGAAGATATGAAATGCAGGATGGAGGAGTCGAGCAGTTAAAATGGTGATGACATTGTGAATAGGGGAGGGAAGATTGAAGAGAATAGAGAAGAGGTCAAGGGATAGGGGCAGCATATAGAGATATGATAGTTGCAGCTTGAATACATAACATTTTTGTAAAGAGAGAAAGTTGCGAAGAAGAGTATAGAATTGCAAAGAGGCTTCCAGTTCAAAGAATAAAAGAGCAGCTTTATAGAGGAGTCGTGCCATTGCAAGATGGTAGTTTAAGGAATAAATGCCAGAGAAAAACGGCATATAGGAAAGAGGAATTGATCTGAATAGAGGAGGTAAAGAGTGGCTGCAAAGTAGCTTGCAAATGACAAGGGCACGAATTAAGAAGACAAGATTAGAGAACAAAACACAGATGGAGGTGTTAGAACAGAGAATTGGAAACTGAAAAATGCAATTGCCTCAGCAGGTGGATAATAAAATCAATAAAATAAGTTTGAAATTACTTTGCAACTTCTTCTTGTTATTGAATTCTAAATTTATTGAAATTCAATGCCAATGATAATTCGAGACTTTGAACTAAATTTGCTTTCATGGTAGCTTGCCTGTAAACTGTGAAGCATTGTATTGGGTTTTCTTTTTAATGAAATTCAATGTTAATGAAATTGGAAATGCAAATTGAATTAATTCCAATCATCAAATGAAATTGTCGGCTTGAGTTGTCTCCGGCTGCAAGACTGGATGATTAATTTCCATTAATTGGAATCAGATGTTGGAGTTTGTTTTTTTTTGCGTCAAATGGTGACTCTTCTAGCAAGTTCGAATGTAGAGCGGCATAAACTTCTGAAGTTCACTAGAAACGGGTCAAAGAACCCTGTATGACATTGTAAAACTTGCGAGAAAATTTGGGTAGCAAATTGTCAAGATGACATAGCATATTGGTTGAGAGCATTTCCAGCAACTCTCAAAGGCATAGCGGTCGATTGGCATAGAAAACTAGACAACAAAGCAACATGGGATGCATTAAATAGAGCATTCCAAGAAGCATTCAAACTTCTGAGAGACAACAAAGAAATCGTAGCAAAGATCTACAACACAAAGCAGGGAAAACACGAAAACATACGAACCTATAATTGTAGGTTGAAGGAGTTACTAGTGAAATTAGAAATCCAGCCAACCAATGGACTAAAGAAAAGATAGTTCATCGAAGGATTGATTCCTTCGCTGAGGAAGAAAATGAAAGTAGTGCCTTCGTCATCGTACGTTCAAGCCTACAATCGGGCATTGGACATAGAAAGTGAAGATAAAATGTTCTTGCAAAATAAAAGAAAAACAAAGGAAGATGGAAGTTTGGATGATAATAGCGACGATGAATCAAGAACAATACAAGCACTTCGGAGGGACATGCTCCGAATGATGAAAGAATTGAAGGCGAAGAAAGAAACCAACGAATTATGGAGTACTAAGTGCAAAATTGAGGGGACACAAAATTTAATTGTCCTAAAAGATGTTTTGTGAGATTTACCAAGTTATGGGTCATTCAATAAAGGAGTGCCCATACACTTTGAAGACTAGGAGTACACAAGTACTTTTTACGTAGGGAGAGGAGTTCATGAAGTATCCCCCTTACAATTTTTTAAATTTTAGCCAATGTTACCCGGGGACGCGTCTCTAGGTCTAAACCCCCCTATCCCCATCCCGGAAACGTCCCGGGGACAGGGGACAGCTAGGGGACGGCAGCAATGTACCATGCTTTTTTTTATTTTGATTTTCATATCATAATTGAAAAAAAAACTATATTGGCGACGAATTCTTAACACAAATATTATATGCTGAGTTTCTAAATGTATATATGGATGCTTTATCCATGTTTTCATATGAATGTTTAAAGTTTCCCTATATATTTTAAATTTTTCTATATTTTATATAGCCGTCCCCCCTTCGTCCCCAAATTTGGCCTGAAAAATCAGAAACTTGGGGACTCGTTCCGCCATCCCCTGCTGTCCCCATCCCGGAAACTTGGGGTAACACTGATTTTAGCCACAGCACTTCACCTATTAGCGTTAGCAAAACCAAAACCAGCTAAGGAAAGTAACCCTACACCAAGAATGTTCACCAAGATCCCAATGACGGGCGAGGTGATAGCATATGGTGTCGGGGATCATTAGCTTGTAAAACTGAAACTGCTGGAAAGTACAATAAAAGGACGGCTCAGACGATCAAAATATGATTGCAAATGCAAACTTGACCACTTATTCAGCGGGAGTGTAAAAACGGCTCAGCCGATCAGCATGAAATGATAATGCAAACTCGACCACTTATTCAGTGGGAGTGTTTTACAAGAAAAGTAAATGTCTAGGCGGCTAGCTGACCCCTTCCACTTTTCAGCGGACAGTACAAGAAAGTAAAATACTGAAAGTAAATACAAGGCGAGGACAGTCTCTTCCACTAAAAGTGGGAATTACAATATGTAAATTGCAGAGAGGTAAAGAGTTAATCAATACTACTAATTCAGCGTTACAATATGAGATATAATCTGCAAATACAATGAGATATAGAAATTCTATGATCACCAAATTGTTAGAGCATAATCTCCTAACAAGTACTTGATATCCAACATATGAAATGTGGCCAAAATGACTGATATAACAGGTCTGATATAAAATTCCAACAAACTGAAAACTCAAACCAGCAAGTACAAATTTCACCTTTATGCTCGTAACTTCGCCAATACTCCTCTGAATGATGTCAAACCAAGTGCAAATGAAGCATATGAGAAGGGCGACCAAGTACAAACCAAGAAATAGTAGCAAGCACCCTCTGATATTTTGTGCACACTTCCCAATGCAATGGCAGGCAAAGTACAACCTCCTTAAAGAGGGGTACCAGCAAGAATAAATTCAACTCTTCACACTAAAATCTGAAACTTAGCTAGAAGGGGTGCCCAAAGTAGACTTGAACAATGGGCCAATACCCAAAACCAACAGAAAATCATGCAAGGAGCTATGATCGAAAATGTGCTTCAGCCAAGCACCACACCAGCATCACCAAAACTGATAAAAACTCTCCAAAATCAGAAAATATCAAATGAAGCCATCTCTATGAAGCTCTATCTGCAACCTCTACATGAAGAAGCAATCTCAAACCAGCTAGGTACTATCTCTCAAGTACGAAACTGATATAAGCTAGGAGGTATACATTCCTTCAAGCAAGGGTTCTGAAATAATTTTAGCAGCATTTTGTTATGTTAAACAATAGATGATCACAAATGAAGGCCAACACTCTTATTTATAACTTTCTCCTCAAATTCAAATCTTTTCCCTCCAATTAGGGCACCCAAATGAGATTCTCATTTCACTTCAATTTGCATTTGAATTCCAACCTTGACTCCATGACTTTAGGCGTCCAAAACATAAGAGAAAAATACTTTATAAAATGCAAATATATCTCAACATTGGCGTCCCAATATAATTAAGTGAAATACTTTATAAATAATCAAATATTCCTCCAAACTAGGCGTCCATTTTACCTAAGTTAATATTTCACTTAAAACATTATAATTCACCAAATAAGGCCTCCAAAAATGACTTAATTAATAAACTTTATAAAAATCACTTATCTCTCCAAAAGTGACATCCCAATTAGCCTTAGTAAATATTTAACTTTATAATTTCTGACTAAGGCGTCTATATTGAAAATCATTTAGGCCATGACCTGCCAAAATAGGCTCCAAGAATGCTAGAGACCAAACTACTGAAACTAGCCTACCAAATATAGCCACTGAACTGAACTACTAAACCTCTGCTAAAAATAACACTACCAAAAATAGCACTTACTAAAAATAGCATACTGCTAAAAATAGTAAGTAACTTCAAACGCATTTTAAGCACAAACCGGGCAACCATCACAACTTACTAAAAATAGTAAGTCCAGAAAAGGTTGTCAGATGCAGATGCATGTTATAGTACTGCGAAGCTCTCTGAAAACCCAGAAAGAATCTAGAAACCAATCCTGCATGCAAACTCCCGATTGAAATGCATGTCACTATCATTAAATGCATGTCACATCTCTCTAAAGCTTTCTAAAAACCCAAAAAGAAACCAACAGCCAATCTACAAAACTCCAACATGCAAACCCCTAAATCCTCAACAAAAACCTCCAAGCAGCTAGAAACCCTAATTATGCCTCTGTCTAGCCTACGGGCATCCGGGAATAAGCCAACAGTCACTAGAAGGTGTAGTGCTAAAAATGGGGACATTACAGTTCACTCCACAGAATGCATCTTCAGGCGATTATCGAAATCAAAGAGGACAAAGCCAAATACAATATGACCCCAAAGGATTCCCTATCATACAATGTCGAGAATGTAGCAAATGGGGCTAGGCTTAGGAGAGAAACAAGACAAACCATTGTTGTTAAAAATCAAAGATCATGGAAACACTTATATCCATATATATGAGAATATATATCATAATTAAATATTGATCAGACAGAACCAAATTATTTAAGGAGTTTTGGAGTTACAATCATGTTCGGATGATGAAACAAATTCTCTCCGTGGCCTATTTCACTGGCAAATGGAGGACTATGAAGTATTTTTGCCGACTTGCAATTTTCTAAAAGCTACGACACTTAGTGAAGATCAACCAATGAAAAATGATATTGAAAAGTTGGATAGTTTATGTACGCGGGATGCAATCGATGGTTGGCAAATGACGACAGTTGCAATGGATGTATCCAACTTTGTAGAAGAATGCAAAATAACAAACGGTACGTCTCAGAGTATGAAAAGCAAATTAATTAACTTGGAATGCACAAATATTAGTCAAGACAAATCAACTTCAAAGAAAATTTATAGAAAAAAGCAAAAAATAAAACCTCAAAGGCAAAAAATCAAAGTAACATATTGAAAAGCATTAAAATATTGGCAAGAAAAAAACAAAAGAGAAGAGATTCGTGGGCGGCAAGAAGGGTCTAAGGTCATCATATGGCATAATCATCACAAAACTGTACGGTCAAACTGTCAAGTTTGGTGCAGCATAGTACAACAGAGCAGTGTATGGTCTAGCAAGAGCAGTGAAAAGGGGAGCACCATACAAAAGAGCAACAAACGAAAGGACATCATACAATCAAGTATGAACAGAAAAAAAAACCAACATATGGAAGAACATCATTGATACCATCATCGCACGAAAAAAAGCCAATACAATACAACCCCTCTGTAACATACGACCATTAAGAAATTTCATGAGAGCTAGAAGGACAAGCACAAAAGGGCACCATATGACTAAAAGTACATTACAAACCATATGCATATGTCATACAACAAACAAAGGGCGACTAGAGGTAAATATTGTACGACGTGAGGAAGAGGTACGACACGTAGAAACAAAAGAATCTGTGACGAAAAATATTGCAAGGAACAAGATCATACGTCCCAGCACCATACGGAGGAAGAGAGAAGAAACTAAGATTGTACGACCCAATAATGTACGAGCAATGGAAGAAACTAAGACCGTACGACCCAGCACCATCAACACTGTATGAGGGAGGTTTAATTGCATGATAGTCGTACAACTAAACAAGTTAAGGAAAAATCAGAACGTACGACAAGCAATCATCAACGTATGACCTAGACAAGCGTAGTATGGCAGGGGGAAGCAAGTTGTACAACACAGAATTTAAAAGATACAGCTACATCTCATACGAATTCTAGTAGACTGGATAGTACAGGGAAGGAACAAATGGGATTTAGTACGATTCACTCTAGAAATTAACAGAGTACGCCGATCATTCTATGCAACATTGGCATGGAGGCAATGGAGATTTTTCTCCACCCTTCAACGACATCATTACCTTTCCATCGTACAACATGGCATATGTTGGTTAAACAATGCAAAATCTCAATTTTTTGGCTCTATTAGCATTCTTTTTTGCCTCTTAAAAAATCATGAAAATTAGGTGTGTACACTCCAAGTCCAAGTTTGCAAAATACACTCCCAAGTTTCCCTACAGGTCCTTGTCTACACTCTCATCATCAGTTTGGCAAGTCTTCCCTAATGTTACTTGATGCTTACTTGTCGTCTAGAAGACAACTTTTCCTTTTGGGGAGGATGATGTAGTCGGTGTACAATGTCTATTATTATGCTTGGGTAATATTGGTTAACCGACTATGTATTGATTGGTTGTCGGTTGTGGGTAGTTATAAGCATCGGTTGGTTGACAGTTGTGTTCTTCTTGGCAACCGTTAGGTCCTTAAAATAAATTATGTATCGTCAAGGAGAGTAGTATGATCTAGTCAAGTTGACTCTGATCCTTGGCTAAACCACCTCTGGTCTTCTTCTGTAGTAATTTCATAAGCAAATAAAGATATATTTTACGCATGCATTGTCATCTCTATTAATAATTCATGTATTTAATCTATTGGATAGAGAAACAAACACTCTCACCTTGCCCATCTTGGGAACTAGGCGATCAAAAAGAGGAACGGATATTGCACTGTAATTTTAATTCTAGTTGCAATATTTTCAAAAGTATATAGGGTGGTGTTAGTTAACAAATTTGTTGTTGTAGTTTTATTTATAGAAATGACCCTGAATTGCCAGTGAATAGCAACAAATGAACCAACAATTGGAGAGATCATTGTTGGATCAACCACAAATGAAAAATTCACAAGAAAATCGCAAAAAATCGCGAGTAATCGCATGCTGGAAGAGGAGGCGAGTAAATCATGTGTTTACTTGCAGCCATATTATGAGAAAAAATAGCGGCATTTTTTACTGTTTGATGTGCCAAAGACCCAAAACGTGCGGGTTTTGAGAAAAAAACGCGCTGTAAATAAATATATAATTGGGCGAACAAAGAATTTTAAGATTTTATTTCATATCAAACCCTAAGTGACGCAATTTGGAGGTAGGAAAACGATGCGCGTGAGCACAGGAGGATGCAAAAAAATCAGGGCACGGGAGGATGCGACGTGACCAGGCGGAGGAATTTTTAACAAGTTTTTTTTGCAAATGAATTCCATTTTTCACAGTCGCGATTTTTAACAGGTCTTTTTGATTTATTTTTTCATAGTTCAATGACAATCACCAATTCCCAGCCCGCAATTTTCAGAATTTTTTTGCCATTTTGCAATGATCCCGTCTAGGCAACAATTTAATTTTAAGGTTTTGACCAATAAAATTATAAAATAATAAATCTAAAAGATTGAACTAAGAAATTTCAAACAATATAAAGCAGTTTTTTTTCATTTAAATATAACTCAAAGTTTTTTTTTTTAATTTAAATATAAATGAAATTTAAATATATTAAATGTAGATTTAAAATTGAAAATATTATTATATAAAATTATAAATCAAATCTAAATATATTAAATGTTAATAATTTATAGATATTAATGAATGTGTTTAATCTAAAAGAATAAAACCTAAAGGGTAGAAAACCAACATATCAAAGCTAGAATCATCTTTTTTTATTCAAACTTATTATAAGGTTAACTCAAACTTATAGCACATTGAGTCAATTTTTTAAATATCTTTGCATTTACTTTAATATTTTTTAAGCTTTCAAGAAAAAAGAAAAAAAAGTAAAGGAAGCAGGCTTAATATTTTTTAATATTTTCTTTTGCTAGGTTCTTATTCACAATTTGGTAAAAGAGTATGGCTTCTGCAAGTAAAAAGAGTGCTGGCCATTATTGCAAAATGAGGTCCAAAACACACACAAACTAGTGGAGGAATAGAGGAGAAATTGGGAAAAGAATGGCTGCACCATTATATTTGATGGGTGGACAGATGGCAAAAATAGGACACTCATCAACTTTCTAGTGGCTTCAGGGGGACAATTGGTATTTCTAAAATCAGTTGATGCCTCCAATGAAACAAAAAATGCAAAGACCTTGTGCAACATGTTCGATGAGCTGGTGATGGAAGTGGGAGTTCAAAATGTAATTCAAATTGTGAGGGACAATGCAACTAATATGTGACAGCCGGTAAACTTCTAATGGTGAGGCATCCTACATTATCTTGGAGCCCTTGTGCTTCCCACTGTCTTGACTTGCTCCTTGAGAACATAGGGAAACTGTTGGGTGAAGAATGTGGTTGAAGATGGAAGGAATATCACAAAGTACATCTACAACCACACATGGGTCCTAAGTCTCATGAGAGAGCACATTGATGGTAAGGATCTCGTGCAATCAGGAGTCACACGCTTTTCCACCAGTTTCCTCACCTTGCAGAGCATTTTAGCTACATTGCCCAACCTCAAGCGCATGTTTGTGAGTGAAAAATGGTTGGAGAGTCCTTATTCCAAGAAGCGTGAAGCAGATAAGGTCAAGAAGACCATTTTTGATGATAGATTTTCCAAACAAATGGAGATCATCAATGTAAGTTTTCAAACTTTGATTGATGATTTAGTTTTTTGCTTTCCAATATTACAGCTTGCTGATTTTGTTTATTTTTTTATATTTTAGGTCTCAAAACCATTGGTTAGAGTTTTACGATTGGTGGATGGGGATAAAAGCCCCATGGGGTATCTATATGAGGCCATGGATAAGGCCAAAGAGGCAATTCAGCATTTATATGGGTCAAACAAGACCAAATATGAACCCATATGGCGCATAATAGATTGGAGGTGGAACCGACAACTCCACCAACATATTCATGCTGCTGCCTACTTTTTGAACCCCAAGTTTTATTTCTCTCCAACTTTCAGAGCAGATGCAGAGGTTCAAGTTCACCTCAACACGTGTTGAGAGATTAGTTATTAATGATGACCTTCGAGATCTCATACTTGATGAGATATAGAGCTATAAGAGGGCCGAAGGGCCATTGTTTTCTTCCAAGGATTGCATTCGTAGGAGAGGCACTCTACAGCCAGGTAACAAATTCATGTGTTTAATATTATTTTACTATTTATGACATTATGTTAATGTTTAAGTTTATTAAATCCTTACTAAGTTATAAATGGCAATTGTTATCCTTGCAGCTTTGTGGTGGCAAGATTATGGTGCCACAATGCCTAATCTTCAAAAGGTTGCCATTCGTATTTTATCTCAGCCTTGTAGTGCATCTGGTTGTGAGCGCAAATAAAGTGTCTTTGAGGCCATTCACACAAAGAAGCGCAATTGATTGACTCAAAAGCGCTTGAATAGCCTTGTCTATGTTTGATACAACCTTCATTTGCATGAGAAGAAGGTACAAGGGCTGAGTTCACATGAAGCACTTGACCTTGATGACATTGATCCATACTCAAATTGGATTGTTGAGCCTGATGAGGCCAATGCGGAACCACGGATAAGTAATGATGAGTTCGCTGAGATGGAGAAGGAGGCAGAGGCAGTTGAATGGGAAGCAAATGTGGCAGCATATGAGGAGGAAGAAGGCGAGCTTGGTCAGCCAGTAGAGGCAGTTTCTTCACACACACAGCTTGATCCTATCCCTATGGATGAGGCACCTGTTGAGGCTTCTATTGAGGACATTGCAACTATACCATCTACTCAATAGCACCCGCACAACAGTGACAAAAGCTTTTGAGTTTCAGTCGTAGAAGAAATTTAGGATAGATTTTTTTTATTGATACTGAAACTTGAAGTTGATATGTATTGAGAAGTCGAACTTGTTTTTTGGTCTATGATACATTGATGATTGATATGTATTAAGGTTTTAAACTCTAATTTTGATTTATATATGATGAAATCAGTAATATGTTCTAAAAATTCAGTTTATAAATGTGGTTTTTAAGAATATTTTCAAAAATTGTGTATTTTCAAATGTTCGATAAATTTGCCGACTTATTGCCAAGTTTTTCCCCGAGTTTTTGCCGAGTCCCGAGTTTTTAAAAATTTTGGGTCTGCCGAGTTATTGCCGAGTCTAAGTTTTTCAACAATGGGATCAACGATCTTCCTCTAAATTTTAGAGGTACAGCTCCCACGTATGATGAAATTTTTAGATTTTTAAAGGGTATGCTTTTAATCGGAAAGCGAGAAAGGAAAATAAGTTAAAATACAGATAAGAAAGACACCTATAAAAGGAGGACAAAAACACAAATTCATCCCTCAAAGGCATAAAGAGCACATATACGATGAAGGAAATAACTACAGTTAATCATGTGACAAAACATCAAAGAAATAGTTGCAAATTCACCAACAGAAGAGCCCACAACAAAAAGAAAACAGGTTTGATTCACAAACCATATTACTCTCCATTTATTCCTTTAATCGAGGAGCTCACAAACTCATTCCTGTGTACAAAATGAGAAACTCAATCTTCTCCTTCAGAAATTCCCAACTCTCCCTCAAAAACTAAACCCCTCCTCTTTTTGAAGTTTTACAATAAAATAGAAAATCAATGACCTTTCAGCTTCTATAACTAGCTCTTTTACAATTTGGGAGTTTGCAAAGTTCTATAAAAAAAAATTACAAGCTAACTCCCAAGAGCACTTTTCAACAATTTTCAAATAAAATGATGGAACTTTCCTTTATTTGACTAATAGTCAACGCACCTTTATTCATGCCTCAATATGTTGCTATCAGCGGTAGAGTGGAGTTCTAAACTCATTTTCACTTTTGAGGTTAGTTTTCAAATTGTTAAAAAAAATGTTGATACCCTCTTTGAAACCTCCACTCTCATCTTTCCTTTTTTTGAATTTCCAATAATGTATTGGCCTTTAAAGTGGTTCCAATAACCATTGTCGCCACCAATGGAGCTCTAAAAACTTATAAAACTTCCAAAAAATAGCTTTTTTCCTTTCCTTTTTGCCTTTAAAAAGTGGTTGTCAAGTTTTTGGGTGGTTATGAGAACCTTCTCGAGCTTTGACAAGGTTTTGAGAACCTTGTCGAGTTTCAACGATGGTTTTCTAACCTTGCAAAACTTTTGAAAACAATCTATTTGTGATGTCCCCATCATAAGGGAAGTATTTAGGAATTCAACCTAATACATTTACATTTTAACAGATACAATACACACACACACACACACACATATATTTATATATGGTTAGATATAGCTACATAATATATCATTTGTTTATTTACTAACCAAATGTTTAACAGCCATAAGAAGGACGAATTAAGCAAAAGAAGACAAAAATGAAGGGACGCATAAGGCAATAGTTAGAGACGTGTCTCTTGGGCACAAAGCCTATATTAAATCGAGTGCTAGGAAGAAGGAGATCATCAAAAAATAATCGAATTGAAGACTAGAAGACAGCATTCTAAACCAAAAGTAATCTACAGAACCTCCAAGTCAATCAAATACAAGCCAAACCAGCATTAAGGCAAAACCCGTCAAGGACATTCCCAGATGTGGCCGATCTTGTCTTCCATTCTTGAGGCGGCCACTCTTATAATCAATTACAGAAGACACGGCCATGAACGGGTAACTGTAGGAGAAGATCAAGAGACGAAGTCAAGAAGAAAGTCGGATTTCGCCATTTATATTCCAGTTTACAGACAACAAGTTTGCATATTAAACACAGAACCAAAATTCATTAAATTTGTCAATTTATATTCAAGTTTATAGACAACAAGTTGCTTATTAAACACAGAGCCTGAATTCATTAAGTTCGACTCTCCTCTATAAATATTCTTAACTGAATTTACTAAGGGAAATACTATCTTTGAAATATATTGTTAAGATCCATTGTTCAATCAGAGTTTAGAGGATTTAAAAGCAAATTGGCTTGATTCAATAAGGGAACATCACAGTGGTATCAGAGCATTGATCTTGCCAACCTGTAGGGAAGAAGTGAATGTGAACCTACCACAGAAATGGAGTTATCGCTGATAAATTGGCTCAAGAGCTTAGAACATTCATGGAGCAAACAAACGAAAAGTTTGAGAAAACTAATCGGCTGATCCTCCAAGCCCTCCAAAGCATGAATAACAACAATACCAATGAAAGAACCATTCCAAGGAAGGAATTGCACTCGAACCATTCTGAAAATCAGCATTCAACTCAAAGTTCCACACTGAGACCAACCATGCCTCCATTCATTCAAAAGGTCATTGAAGAAGAAGAAGAACCAAACACCAATAGTGCAAAAGATATTGCTCATATGTATGCCAGATTAGACCCTACAATACAAAGTCTTATACCGTTTAAAGAATATTATGAAGTCAAGACTCAAGCCAATCCAAATCGGAGGAAGAACCATCCCGACAAAGACCTTAGATCAAGAATTAATAAGATTGCCTTACCTTACTGTGACAGCTCTAGGAAGTTCACCGCTCAATCATGGGTTCAAAAGCTTGACACCCACCTATCTCTTAGCCCCATGACTGAAGAAAACGCCATTAAATTCGCTGTCCTCCACTTATTAGGTACAACACTGATTGGTGGCATCATGGACTCACCACCCAAGGACATTGAAATAGTCCCTTATAGTGAGTTCACCCAAAGACTCATCAATAGATTCGATCAAAAGCATCCAAAGTGGTATTTCAAGGAACTCACCCATCTTAGGCAACATGGAACGGTGGAAGACTTTGCAAATGAATTCCAAAAGTTAGCCATCATGGTCCCCGACCTATTCCAAATAAGGCTCACCTACCTTTTCATTGAAGGACTCAAGGAACCAATCAAGAACATAGTGAACCCCTTAGAACCACAAACCTTGGGGGAGGCAATTCAAAGAGTTATGAAGGTAGAATCCAGCTCTTCAAAGGAAAGATCTAAGAACCCCTCATCCAAGTCACAATCTAAACAAGGCCCACGAAGAAGGGAGAATGAAGAAAGAGCATGTTACTTCTACAATGAACCATGGATTACGGGACACCAATGCCATGACAAGGAAGCAATCAAACGAAAGGAAGGATTGATGAAGAAGGGCTTATGTTTCAGATGCAATGAGCCTTGGGGACAAGACCACCAATGCAAGAAGGGGTGAATATATAAAATGGAAGAAGCATGGGATGAAGAGACAAAAGAAACCCCTACCAAAAGGGCAAGATGGGACCCGGATGAACAAGGACCATTAGCAGTCATCTCCCAAGCATGTGAGCATAGACCCTTTTGAATCAAAGGAACACCATTTCCTTGGTTGATAGTGGAACCTCCCATAGCTTTATCAGCAAAAGTTTAGTCTCAAAACAAAGATTGGAAGCCCAAAACTTCATTGGGTTCAAGTTAGCACTAGCAAATGGAACTGAGGATCAATGCACAAAGGTCATTCCTCAATTAGAGATTAACTTGGATGGACATACCATAAGAGGAGATTTCTATGTTGTGAACCTACAAAATGATGTGATATTAGGGATGCCTTGGATAAATTCTCTAGGGTGCTTTACCATGTATAACCCAAACTTGGAAATTTGCTTCAAGCACAAAGGACAAGAAGTTACAATTAAAAGGCTGCCAAATGGATCTCCAAAGGTGGTATTGTGCAAAAGGATGGAAAGGATTGTAAGGCATGGCCAAGGAGAATGGATAGCACAATGCATGGTGCTAGATAAATCACCTTCTCATGAGCAAGCAATTCACATCGATATCCAACCTATTCTAAAGAGACACAAGAAGATTTTTGGAGATATTCCCCCTCGGTCTACCTCCAAAAAGGGGATTTGAGCACTCCATAGAATTGGAAGGAGCAAAACCGGTGATAACCACCCCCTACAGACACCCCCGTAGGTTCAAAGAAGAGATTGAGAAGACCATTAAAGAATTGCTAGAGATGGGACACATTCAACCAAGTAATAGTCCCTTTGCATCATCCATCGTGTTAGTCAAAAAGAAAGATGGCACCATGTGTAACGATCACACTTGTACGATAAATTTAAAACTTTACAATTCATACATAAAAGTAAGAACAATACCATTTTGATTAAAAAAAATTCTTTTCAAAACATAAATAAGAAACATCTTTAGCATCTTTAAACTATTTCATTCCAAATGAAATTACAAAGCATGAAGAGAAATATACATACATAGCCCGTAGGCTTTTGACACCAATAGAAGTAAGAAGGTCCAGGAGTTCATCCTGTCAAGTCTTGGATCATCCGTCGGGTGTTCGTGGAGGAGAAACATCACTCGAGCGTTTTTCCGCCAACCACGAACTTATAATGCGGTCCCCCGCACGATCATTTTTCAATGAACGGCCCTCCCTTCGAAGAAGAGATTGGTTGGGTAACCTTTAATGACTACCAACTGGACATAGTGCTGTGATTCTACAAAACTAGCTTTCGTGCTAACGGCAAATCACAAACTAGGTTGTATTTCGGAATCACGGTGAACTGACAGTGTAGTACAACAACTAAATGGTTCCTTACACTACTTTGGCCAAAGTGTTTACGTTCAACGAAGAACATAGGTCATATGTCACATTCACTAGCTAGGTTCAACTTGACTTAAGGCTATCTTAATTCTACGCGTAGGTTGGTCTATCGGGGTAGTCCGTACCCTAGACTTCCTACAACATCTTACTACTGGAATGATGAATCTATTAAACAAGATACTACAACTGACGCCCTAATTCAGGATATACACATCCTAGGGATACAATAACTTGACTAAGTTGTTTATATCTAGTTGTAGTATATAACTTGCAAATATTCTCGATTCAATCCTAGTAACTATTATCTATACACAAGCATATGCTCCTTATATAGAGCCATTAAATACTACGCAGATTGCTTTCCATTAAGTAATGTAAACCGTACACCAATGACAACAAAAAGCCATGAAAAGACTACATAAATGATACTTTTTATATCACAACTTATCACATGTTTAAGAAACTGTTATTCTTTTTAATTCAATCCTAAGTCTACCAAACAATCAAACTCTTTCCTTTCCAGTCATGACTATAATTCAGAGACCTATTAGATTACTCTGGAATATTAGAAAAATATGTAAAGTAAGAATTTAGCATGCCTGATTTAGCTTTCCAGAAGTTTGGAAGGTAGCTCCTTCACTTGCCTTCACTCAGATAGCTTTCAGCTTGATTCTTGAAACAAATACCCAACACAGCAAACTAGCAATTCCTGATTACTCCTCTCTTATTCAGAGATTACTTCAAACTAGCAATTTCAAACTACTGCTCTCTTGTTCAGAGATTACTCCACATTAACAGAATAAACTTAACAATTTCCTTACTAAGGCGAACTCACTCTTTAGCTACAAAATGCTCAAGGAAAACTTGATTGTAAATTCATAAGAATATGAGTGCCAGACGCAAGTATTTATAGGTTTGATTTTAAAACTGACTTCCTTCTTCTATGGCGCCAGAACTGCCAGCAAGCTGAGGAATGTTTCAAACTAGAAACGTGTTGCATTAAGGTGAGGGTTTCGACCTCCATTTTTGACAGCAATGGTGTTTGTTTCAATGCGAAATTGTTCAGTTCGTTAAAAACGCGACAGCACTTATTCTGGTGCGTTTTTGCTGCTGGGTTAGATGACAGGTTTTCATTTAAGACTTTTTCCTTGCTCTAATGGCGTCCACCTCCATCTTTTGCTAAGTATGAATCCGTTTGACAGATTCCAAACGTCTGCCCTAACCGCGCGAATCTCCTGCGCGTTTTTCTATTTTCATTCGCCATTTTTTAACGGCTGTGTTCTTTATTTCAAATTTTGCTCAATAATGTTTAATAAATTTCAATACAAATGTGACGCATTTGCTGAAGGCTCAGAATTGGAGTTTAAAAATTCAACGCAATGAAGTCTCCTTAGAGAAATTCGCGATTTGGAGTATTCTTAGAGAAATTCGCGATTTTTATTCTCTTCTATGATTTACATTCTTATTTTATAAAAATGTTTAAAATGTTTAGTTTACATTTCATTTGATTTGTAAATTCTTTTATTTAAATATATTTTATATATTCTATTAAAATATTTATATAATATAGTTTTTGTATAATTATTTAAATTATTAATTTAAATAATATCGTATACATTTTTAAACTATATTATATTGATATTTTAATATAATATTAAATATATAAAAATACTTATCTTTATACCTATAGATATATATTCATTTACATTATACGTTTATATACTGTGCCTCAATCAATACTTATATGAAAACATGTAAATGTATATATATGTATTTGTATAAATTCAGAGGCAAGATATCGTTACTATATATAACTCATTCATCACGTTAGCTGTGGGTATGTATACTTGTATATATATTTATATATATACTATATGTATAAGTATCCTTAAATACATTTATATTGACACACACGTATGGCATATCCATCTACTTAATACGTTTGTATCGACATGAATGTACTTATGGGTACTTGTACATATCGTATTCGTATGTATATATGTACAAATACACATATCCACCTCTAACCAGAACTTATTACTTATAAGGTTATACTGGCAAGCATCACTTGTTTACACATTCAGAAGAAGACACGACTCCTAATGATACTAGACAAGCCTACGGATGACTTACCTTTAACCAGAACAATGACTTAGCTTACTCAGTTCTATGGTTTGTGTGTGTATGTCCAGTTGGTATCCATTACTGTTTACCCGACCAAGTTCTTCCCCGAGTGATATCTCTCCTCTGTCTCGAGGTACGAACCTGTTTCCTGCAAATCATGACATGGTAACGGAAGTCATTTGCTCAAGACCAAAGTAATATACATTAAGCATTGTAGAAAGTTAGAACAACATTATTTCATAACTCAATATGCTAATTTCATTCAAGATTTACATCAAAAGAAGCATCTGATAATGAGACAATCATTTAGGACACATCCAATTGATTACAAGAACAATTCAATTTATTCATCAGAAAGACTCAACATTTACAATATACATCCTATGCAATAGTAGCTATACAATCGGGGTGTAACACCATGCGAATGTGTATAGATTACAGGGCCTTAAACCAGAAAACTATTAAGAATCGGTATCCAATCCCAAGGATAGATGAATTATTGGATGAACTCCATGGAGCAAGATATTTTTCCAAAATTGATTTACAATCGGGATATCATCAAATCTGAATGAATAAGGAAGATGAACCTAAGACAACATTTTGATGTCACTATGGGTATTTTGAATTTCTAGTCTTACCCTTCGGCCTCACCAATGCTCCAGCCACCTTCCAATCATGCATGAACCACATTTTCCGTCAACAACTAAGGAAGTTCTTACTTATCTTCTTTGATGATATCTAGATCTATAGCAAAACATGGGAAGAGCATCTCCAACATATTGAAGAAGTCTTAAATATTCTACAATCATAATCCCTTTATGCAAAAATGTCAAAATGTGAATTTGGGTTGGAAGAGATTCTCTACTTGGGACACAAAATCAATGCGGAAGGAGTAAGCATGGATGAGGAGAAGATTAAGGCTAACAAAGAATGGCCCAAGACAAGGACCTTGACTCAACTTAGAGGCTTCGTGGGATTATGCAACTATTATAGACGTTTTGTAAAGGGCTTCTCCAAGTTAGCCACTCCCCTCACACACTTGACAAAAAGGGGGGCCTTTATGTGGAATGACCAAGCACAACAAGCCTTTGAACAACTTAAGGAAGCCATGAGTACCTGCCCTGTCCTTGCCATTCCCGACTTTACACTACCATTTGAACAAACAATGTGATGCCTCTGGAGAAGGAATTGGCATAGTTGTCATGCAATTGAAACATCCAATAGCCTTTGAAAGCCGCAAGCTAACAAAAACAGAGAAGCACTGCTCTATCTATGACAAAGAAATGTTGGTTGTCATGCACGCCCTAGCGAAGTTCCGACAATACCTAGTTTGTGCAAGATTCATCATCAAAACAAATCACAATAGTCTACGATATTTCATGCATCAAAAAGATCTTAATGATCGTCAACAAAAGTGGGTGAGCCGAGTTCAAGCATATGACTTCGACATAGAATATGTTAAAGGAACCAATAATGGGGT
The DNA here is from genome assembly GCA_007258455.2 of Sequoia sempervirens. Taxonomy (NCBI): domain Eukaryota; kingdom Viridiplantae; phylum Streptophyta; class Pinopsida; order Cupressales; family Cupressaceae; genus Sequoia; species Sequoia sempervirens. The sequence continues at coordinate 158,740 of VDFB02115171.1, read as the reverse complement.
GGCAGATGCTTTATCTAGGCGGCCCTATCTCAACACCATCGCAAGCATTTCAAAGGATTGGAAAAATGACACTATCACCGAGTATGCCAAAGATGCATAGGCCTCCAAGATTTTAGAAGGAAGGATGCCAAATAAAAAGTATAAGGTGTCGGATGACCTTATCCTATATAAGGGAAGGGTATTTCTTGTTCCCCACTCAAGGATAAAGAACAAAATAATAAAGGAATTCCATGATGGTCCTCTAGCCGGTCACCAAGGGTACCACAAGACTTATAAGCAGATTAGAGAAAAGTATTCATGGAAAGGATTAAAGAGAGATGTGCTTAAACATGTACAAGAGTGCATGATTTGTCAACAAAATAAAGTGGAACAAAACCCTCCCGCAGGCTTGCTACAACCACTACCCATTCCCAACCAAAAATGGGAAAGCATCTCGATGGATTTCATAACTGGTTTGCCCAAAGTGCATGGGAAAGATAGCATTTATGTGATAGTGGATAGACTTACAAAGTATGACCACTTTTTTTCAATCTCAATAGAATATAAAGCTCATCAGATAGCAGAATTATTATTTAAGGAAGTCTTTTGACTCCATGGGATACCCAAGACAATCATCAGTGACCGAGATAGCAAATTCCTTAGCCAATTTTGGCAAGAGCTCTTTCAGCTAGCAAGGACAAGTCTAACTCCTAGCACAAGTTACCATCCACAAACGGATGGGCAAACAGAGATAGTTAACAAATGGATCGAAGGTTACTTAAGGAACTATGTCACAGGACAACAAACCGCATGGATAAAGTGGCTACACATGGGCGAGTATTGTTATAATACCACCCACCACATGTCAATTGGGATGAGCCCTTTTCAAGCTCTATATGGATATGAAGCTCCTTCCTTTGGGAACTTGGTCATCCAAGAAAGCAAAGTGAAAAGTGCACAAGACTTCATCCAACAAAGTGTTGACCTCATGAAAGCTGTAACGAACACACTTGTACGATAAAATTAAAACTTTACAATTCATACCTAAAAGTAAGAACAAAACCATTTTGATTAAACAATTTCTTTTCAAAACATAAATAAGAAACATCTTTTGCATCTTTAAACTATTTCATTTCAAATGAAATTACAAAGCATGAAGAGAAACATACATACATAGCCCGTAGGCTTTTGACACCAATAGAAATAAGAAGGTCCAGGAATCCGTCCTGTCAAGCTTTGGAGCATCCGTCGGGTGTTCGTGGAGGAGAAACATCACTCGAGCGTTTTTCCGCCAACCACGGACTTATAATGCGGTCCCCCGCACGATCATTTTTCAATGAACGGCCCTCCCTTCGAAGAAGAGATTGGTTGGGTAACCTTTAATGACTACCAACTGGACATAGTGCTGTGATTCTACAAAACTAGTTTTCGTGCTAACGGCAAATCACAAACTAGGTTGTATTTCGGAATCACGGTGAACTGACAGTGTAGTACAACAACTAAATGGTTCCTTACACTACTTTGGCCAAAGTGTTTACGTTCAACGAAGAACATAGGTCATATGTCACAATCACTAGCCAGGTTCAACTTGACTTAAGGCTATCTTAATTCTACGCGTAGGTTGGTCTATCGGGGTAGTCCGTACCCTAGACTTCCTACAACATTTTTCTACTGAAATGATGAATCTATTAAACAAGATACTACAACTGACGCCCTAATTCAGGATATATTCATCCTAGGGATACAATAACTTGATTAAGTTGTTTGTATTAAGTTGTAGAGTATATCTTGCAAATATTCTTGACTCAACCCTAGTAACTATTATTTAAACACAAGCATATGCTCATTATATAGAGCCATTTAAACACAATGCAGATTGCTTTCCATTAACTAATGTAAAGTGTACAACCTTGACAACAAAAGCCAAACAAAAGCCATGACAAGACCATATTCATGATAATGATTAAGAAACTATTATTCTTTTTAGTTCAATCTTAAGACAATCAAACTCATTTCTTTCCAGCCATGACTATAATTCAGAGACTTATCAGATTAATATGAAAAGTAAGAGTTTAGCATGCCTGATTTAGCTTTCCACAAGTTTGGAAAATAGCTCCTTCACTGGCCTTTACTCAGATCACTTTCAGCTTGGATTCTTGAAACCAAATACTCAACACAGTAAAAGGCAATTCCTGAATACACCTCTTCTATTCAAAGGTTACCAGCAATTTTCAACTTCTGCTCTCTTGTATTAACAAAACAACTTAGCAATTTCTCTACTATGGCGAATTCACTTTTTAGCTATAAAATGCTCAAGAAACTTGACTGTAAATTCGTGTGAGTAAGAATGCCAAACGCAGGTATATTTATAGGTTGATTTTAAAACCGATTTCCACCTTCTATGGCGCCAGAACTGCCAGCAGGTTGAAGAATATTTCAAACTAAAAACGTGTATCAATTTGGTGAGGGTTTCGACCTCCATGTTTGACAGCAAGAAGTTTATTTCATTTCGAATTTGTTTCAGACTGTTAAAAACGTGACAACTCTCAATCTGGCGCGTTTTTACAGTTAGGTTAAATGCCAAGTTTCCATTTCAGACTTTTTCCTTGCTCAAATGGCGTCCACATTTCATTCTTTTTGCAAAGCAAGAAATATCTCAACTATTTTCTGACGCCTGGCCCTAGTCGCGCGATTTCTCTGCGCGTTTTTCATTTTCCTTCAGCATTTTCGCGTTTTTCTCTTCTTTATTTCGCTTTGGTAAATCTTCAATATTTTAATAGAGTTTTCAAAGTAAAAATGACGCATTTATTCAAGCTCATATTTGAAGTTTAACATTTCAACGAATACATTTGAGAAATCCGCGTTTTTTTAAAGAAATTCGTGATTTTAAGAAATCCGCGATTTTTATGCTCTTCCCAGATTTGTATTCGCATTTTATAAAAGTGTTTTTAAAATGTTTAATTTTCATTTCATTTGATTTTGTCAAATCTTTTATTTAAATATATTTTGTATATTCTATTAGAATACTTATATAATATAGTTTATGTATAATTATTTAAATTATCAATTTAAATAATATTATATACATTTTAAACTATATTATATTAATATTTTAATATAATATTAAATATATTGAAATACTTAACTTTATACTAATACATATATATTCATTTACATTATACGTTAAACATGTAAATTTATATATATGTATTCGTATAATTTCAGAGGGAAGATATTATTACAATATATAATTCATTTATCTCGTTAGCCGTGGGTATGTATATTTGTATATATATCAGTATATATACTACATGTATAAGTATCCATAAATACATTTATATCGACACATACGTATGGCATATCCATCTGCTTAATACGTTTGTATCGACATGAATGTACTTATGGGTACTTGTACATATCGTATTCGTATGTACAAATACACATATCCACCTCTAACCAGAACTTATCATTTATAAGGTTATACTGGCAAGCATCACTTGTTTACACATTCAGAAGAAGACACGACTCCTAATGATACTAGACAAGCCTACAGATGACTTACCTTTAACCAGAACAATGACTTAGCTTACACAGTTCTAAGGTTTGTGTGTGTATGTCCAGTTGGTATCCATTACTGTTTACCCGACCAAGTTCTTCCCCGAGTGATATCTCTCCTCTGTCTCGAGGTACAAACCTGTTTCCTGCAAATCATGACATGGTAACGGAAGTTATTTGCTCAAGACCAAAACAATATACATTAAGCATTGTAGAAAGTTAGAACAACATTATTTCATAACTTCATATGCTATTTTCATTCAAGATTTACACCAATAGAAGCATCAGATAAAGAGACAATCATTTAGGATACATCCAATTGATCACAAGAACAATTCAATTTATTCAACAGAAAGATTCAACATTTACAATGTACATCCTATGAATAGTAGCTATACAATCGGGGTGTAACAAAAGCACTCAAGGAAAATCGGCAATAGGCCCAGAACCAGCAAAAGGTCTATGCTGATCGATACTACATAGAAAGGACCTTTGAAATTGGAGATCTAGTGTTTTTGAGGCTACAACCATACAAGCAAATATCAATCAAGAAGAGTGGGACTGAAAAGCTCAAGCCACGTTGCTACGGTCCCTATAAAGTTATAAGGAAGGTGAGTGAGGTAGCTTATGAGATAGAACTACCAGAGCATAGCAAGATCCATAATGTCTTCCATGTATCCGGGCTTAAGAAGGTCCTTAGACAGCAAGTCACCCCTTGCACTGAGTTACCTCCGCTAGATGAAGGACAACTTACCTTGGAACCAGAAGTTATCCTAGATACCAGAGAAAGAAAATTAAGGAATAGGATCATGACCGAGTCTTTAATCAAATGGAAAGGACTCCCTAAAGAAGATGCTACATGGGAAAGGGAAGAAACTATTAAGGCATTCAAAGATAAACAAATTCAAGAAGGGAAAGACATAATGGCCCTTGACTAGAACAAACGTAGTCTATTGTATGTAATATCTTTAAAATAAGTTAATAAGACATTGTTCTTGCTCATAAGCGTCCCATGAAGATAATCTGCATAAGGATGGATATACTCAAATAGGGTATCCATAAGGCCTAGACAGAGCCAAAGTTGTTTCGAAGATCTTAAGGATGGATACACCCAAAAAGGGTGTCCATAAGGCCCAAGAAGTGAAAGGGTCGCTTCCGGGATTTAGGCTAAGTACTCTTAAGAAAAAAAGGTACCCAGAAGGCCTAGGAAGAGATTAAGAATAACAAGGTTACAATATATTCCCAGGATTATAAGGCTAGATAGACTTAGCAAAAGGTATCCAGAAGGCCTGGAAGGAGATTAAGGGTAACAAGGTTACAATCATCTTCCAGGATTATAAGGCTGGATATACTCAAAATTGAGGTATCCAGAAGGCTTGGAAGGAGATTAAGTGTAACAAAACGTTATGATCTTCTTCCAAGATAAGACAACTACACCAAGAAGGAATTGCTTGAGGACAAGCAAAATCAAGAGGGGGAGACTTGTGATGTCCCCATCATAAGGGAAGTATTTAGAAAATCAACCTAATACATTTACATTTTAATAGATACAATACACACACACACACACACACACACATATATATATATGGTTAGATATAGCTACATAATATATCATTTGTTTATTTACTAACCAAATGTTTAACAGCCATAAGAAGGACGAATTAAGCAAAAGAAGACAAAAATGAAGGGACGCATAAGGCAATAGTTAGAGATGTGTCTCTTGGGCACCAAGCCTATATTAAATCGGGTGCTGGGAAGGAGATCATCAGAAAATAATCGAATTGAAGACTAGAAGACAACATTCTAAACCAGAAGTAATCTACAGAACCTCCAAGTCGATCAGATACAAGCAAAACCAACATTAAGGCAGAACCCGTCAAGGACATTCCCAGACGCGGCCGATCTTGTCTTCCATTCTTGAGGCAGCCACTCTTATAATCAATTACAGAAGACACAGCCAAGAACGAGTAACTGTAGGAGAAGATCAAGAGACGAAGTCAAGAAGAGGGTTGGATTTCGCCATTTATATTCCAGTTTACAAACAACAAGTTTGCATATTAAACACAGAACCAAAATTCATTAAATATTTCCATTTATATTCAAGTTTACATACAACAAGTTGCATATTAAACACAAAGCCTGAATTCATTAAGTTCGACTCTCCTCTATAAGTATTCTTAACTAAATTTACTAAGGGAAATACTATCTTTGAAATATACTGTTAAGATCCACTGTTCAATCAAAGTTTAGAGAATTTAAAAGCAAATTGGCTTGATTCAATAAGGGAACATCACACTATTTTTGAAACCACATATGATTTTTTGGAGGTCTATAGAACACTTAAAGTCTTAATTAAAACTTGAGAAGGACTAGCTAATTCATCTTGAATTTTCAAAGTTGATGTGGAGGTTTGAAATGACGACACATTATGCACAATAAGCATGAAAAAAAAATTTAAATTGGCCGAGTTCAAAAGTGAGGCCAACAGGTGGTTATTACAAATTGTTCCTAGGAACAAAAAAAATACAAGCATAAATAACTAATAGTTATATTATCAATGGTCATGAAAATAACTACTTGGTAGTGAGGAAAGGGAACAAGAAGAAAGTTCCATCGTGACTTTTTGACACAAATTTGAATAAAAACTCATTAGTCTTCAGCAAGTTTTTGATGATCTTTTGACTTTGACTCCTTGTTCCATGGGGACACATCCCTCCTAAAATCCACACATTTCCAAGAAGGGGACATTTCCAAGATGTAGGGACTTGGGGAAAATGTCGCCCTACCATCCCACCACCTCTGTTGCCAACCTGAGGACATTTATGAGATGTCCTCCTCAAAAGAGGGGACCTTTCCGACACATCAAAGCAACCCCCACAACAAGAAAATGAAAAATTCAATATTTTTTAAAGATCAAAAAGAGTTTTCGATATGTGCCCCACCCACACCCTAAGCAATCACCGAAAAGTGATAAATAGGCACCTAAGCCTCATTCCAAATCACTCCCAAGTTTTAAAAATAGTAAGGACTTGTTGCAAAAAACAAAGTGATAAAATTGTGAAAATGGTGTGCGCCTAACCTCCACCCACCACCATCCCCAAATCTAGGCCCTTGGTCCCCCTGTCCCTCAGACACATCTCCTTATCTTGAGACTCCATGGAACATAGCTTTGACTCTCATTTTTTCACAAATTCATGTAAAGTTACTAAATTTGAGTCATCTATGATTTAACTTTGGGCTTAATGAGTATGAAAAAAGACATGAATATTACATATTGCTTCTAATTTATTAAAAATTATCCCACTTGTCCCATAGTTTATTTTGTTGACAACCACAATTTAAAATATGCAGCCAACTGCACAATACGTCTAATATGTGACCTTTTTCTGAATGAATTGCTCCAATACATAGCAGTATATGTGCCTCGTACACTGCTGAGTTTAGCCTTTGCAACACATGGTTTAGAGAGAGTACCCATAGCTTGGATTATATGCCTATACAATATGTACATATTGCTCACTTATTTGAGTCCATGCATGCTATCATACAATCTCAAAAAGCTTCCCTAACAAGTTAGTTATAGATAACTGCTAAACCATCATCAAAGCCTTCTCAACCACAAATCAAGCAATTGCTTTCAATGTTTAGTTTGACGATTAATGCAAGTGGCAGCACGAGCACTATGGTCAACATCTGAGATAACCCCCTTAGTTTTTTTTTGAATTTTTACCAAACAACAATGCACCCATTAAGGTTAGCTCCAAAATATAATCAGCTGAAATGGAACCCTTCACTTTCTAATCACCAAGATGCCGATGTGGGCAAGGTGAGAGCATGCGGTGCGAAGGGATCGTTAGCTATAAACTGGAAATGAAAAGTAAAATGTTGTAGGCGGCTAGCCAACCATTCTGAAAGTAAAGTAGGCGGATAACGGACCATGAAAGCTCGATCACTTATTCAATGGGAGCGTTATTACAATATTTAAATTAAAACACTCAACCACTTATTCAGCAAGAGTGAAGTAGAACTGAAATATAAATAACTCAACTACTTATTCAGCGGGAGTAGTAAATACAAAATGTAACTTGTTGAAAGTAAATAGCTAAACAGTACTACTGTAATCAATGTTCCAATATGCTTTCTTTTACAATTATTTTTTGATGATTTTTGCTCTAACTTCAATACAATGATTTTACAATATTCCTTATTACAAATATGAATGAGATCATCAAAGGACTATGGCATTAAACAAACCAGGTCTCATATGAAAATGCAGCAAACTGAAAACACAAACCAGCAAGCTATGCAAACACCAAAATGCTCATAACTCCATCAATACTCATCAAAATGACACCAAACCAAATGCAAATGAGAGCTAGGAGGAGGGGGACCAAGAACAAGACAACAAACAACATCAATACCCCTCAAACAATTATGCGTGCTTCCCAAAGAAAAATCTAGAAATGACAAACCTCCTTGACAAGGGCGACCAGCTCTAGAAAATTGGAGACATCATAATAAAATCTAAAACTTGCTGCAAGGGGGCGCCCAAGGTAGGAAAGAAGATATCTTCAATACCCAGAACCAATAAAAACTCCACCACGTAGTTATGAATGAAAATATGATTCAACTATGCACAAACCAGAAACATTAAAATCAGAAAATAACATCAAAACCTTCAAACTATGAAGCTCAATCTGCAACTCTAAATTGAAGAAGCAGTCACACTCAGCTAGGTGTTATCTTTCAAACACAAAACTGATTAATTGCTAGAAGGTATGCGTTCCTCAAAGCCAAGGGTCTGAAATCATTTCAGCAGCACTTCGTCGTAGTAGAATATGGATGCCAAATGATGGAGCAAAGGCCTGTATAAATAGCACTTTGAGGTGACTCTTTGAATTCCTCCTTTTTCCCTCCAAGAAAGGATGCCCAAAACATTTGAAATATTTTATTTTGAAATATACTTTATTCTCCCTCATTCCTAGGCATCCATGGCAAATGGGCCATAATAAACATTATAAAATATTAAAATACTCCCGATGAGGCGTCCCACTCAAAATTCCACCTTTTAAAACATCATTAAGTCATTAGACTAGGCCATGGGGCCTCAAAAGATAGAAAATATTAAAATGACTTAAATAATCAATTTACCAAAATGAGCCTCAAACTGCTGAAAACCAAATATACCCAAACCGCCTTGCCCAAAATGGAAATTGCACTAGACTGCTGAACTACTACCAACCGGAGCATTGCCAAAAATAGAATTTACGAAAAATAGCATACTGCTAAAAATAGTAAGTTGTTCCAAACTCATTTTAACCGCAATCCGAGCAGTCGTCGTAACTTACTAAAAATAGTAAGTCCCGAAAAAGTTGTCTGATTCAAATGCATGTCATACCACTACAAAGCTTTCTGAAAACCTAGAAAGAATCCAGAATCCAAATCGCAAAACTCCAACATGCAAACCCCTGAAAACACCAAAAACCTCCAAACAACTGGAAACTCTAATTTTACCTCCGACGAACCTACGGGCATCCGAAATAGGCTAACAGGCCACTGCATTGCTTACTGCTAAGAAGGGGATATTACAGCATCAGCCACAAACATATTATCCTAGAGGGAAACAATCTATTGATCCAGATGCTGGTCCAAGCACTAACTCCAAAAAATAGTGCTATGGCAAAATAGTCATGTGCCAGCCTCTGTTGTGATACCAGAGACTGATAGGAACATCTGGAGGACCAAGTGGCCAAATACAAACCATTGAAATTTGCCTTAAAGGTTCTCACTTTGACTTTCTTGATGCAAATTGCATAAATATGTCATATAAGTCTTGGTGAGCTCAAACTTCTATCCTAGAATTTGTATCATACATGTTCACATCTATGTCCTAAGCAATTTTTGTAGAAAATTAGTCTTATCAATATAATAGAATCCAGCATTACACTTCCAATAACTTCTAGAAGTTAGTTACAGATAACTGCTAAACCATCATCAAAGCCTTCTCAACCACAAATCAAGCAATTGCATTCAATGTTCATTTTGACGATTAATGCAAGTGGCAGCACGAGCACTATGGTCAGCATCAGCCACAAACATATTATCCTAGAGGGCAATAATCTATTGATCCAGATGCTGGTCCAAGCACTAACTCAAAAAAATAGTGTTATGGCAAAATAGTCATGTGCCAGCCTCTGTTGATGACACCAGAGACTGACAGGAACATCTGGAGGACCGAGTGGCCAAATACAAACCATTGAAAGTTGCCTTAAAGGTTCTCACTTTGACTTTCTTGATGCAAATTGCATAACTATGTCATAGAAGTCCTGGTGAGGTCAAACTCCTATCCTAGAATCTGTATCATACATGTTCACATCTATGTCCTAAGCAATTTTTGTAGAAAATTAGTCTTATCAATATAATAAAATCCAGCATTACACTTCCAATAACTTGTGGAAAAATAGTATTATTAATTTATTTCTTGCTTCTGACAACTACTTTGGAAAGAATATTCAAACCTACTTTAGCAGAAACGAATTTCCTAGGGCATCATAGAGGAAGAACCACTGGAAACATCATTATTTAAATATATTAAAAACATTCAGAAACATAGCCTAAGCAATTGGTTTAGAATGTCGCACTATTAAGAAATGGAAGGATGCAAACTATAAAAGTAGGCATAAAATGAAAAAGCTATATTGTATCCATAGACAAGAAACCACTTACAGGAGGAGTTCCTGTCATACACTGGGCTATCACATAACCAGTAGCACAGATAGCTCCATGACTATCCTCAAATCTGCAAAACAGAATAAACCACTGCTAAACACTAGAGGCCACTTTGAAGCAGAACAATAGCGTTCAATTCTATATAACAAGTAGAAACAGCAAATATCCTGCAAAAGAAACATACACAAACCTTATGATATTTATATCAGGATCCATCTGCATAGTTTTCTGAGTCAAACTCATCGACCCATATTTCATGAGAATAAGAATGAATACTACTTATGAAATATGGGTCAATGAGTTCGATTCAGAAAACTATGCAGTTGAATCCCGATATAAATATCATAATTTGACACATTGCAAAAAATACCTCCTACTTATCAATTCACAAACCTTCCTTTGTTAGAAACTTTAAACTTAGAACAAAGTTCCTGAATCAGATCAGATGATGAAGAAGCAGATAAGGCTGAACATGCAATCCCCATTAAACGAGCTATAGATTCACGAGTGCCTATGTCTATGTGACCTATATATTGTTTCAGCCATGGAAGGCGTTCAGCATATCTTGATGCAACTATCTTCACCTCAAGAAAAAATAACAGCTCTGTTAGCAACTTCAATTTATTTTTAACATTTTATAAATTAAGACATTAAAACATTTAAACAACAGTGTGCACTATAGTTGGAGAATGGTTCTCAGAATTCAACCTGTTGATTATGAGAAACAATACCGAGCAATCCCTTTGATGCAGTTGCATGCAATTCTACAGAGCCTTCATATGCCATAGCATGCTCAAGTAACAAGCAAAATGACACAACTGTAGCATTATTCTCTGGAATATCTCTTATATTATCTTCTGATAAAGCTTGACCACATTCAGCCTCGTAACATTTCTGCAGAAATCTTATCATAGCTACATACACTGCTGTTGGGAACAAAAGATTGCATTCTCCAACTTCCGTGGGCACCTGAATCTTTGGCTGATACTGACAGATATAATCTATCATTTCTTTTATTGAAGGAAATTTCTCTTCCACAGATTGACTGGACTGGTTCACCACTCTGTCAACTTGCTTTCGAGGAAATAAACCTTCCAGAGCCATCTCCCTGTCAGCTTCAAAAAATCTCAAGTTAATTAATTTTCAACATATATCTTTCTTTTCCTAAAATTCATCTGCCTCACTCTCTTTTGTGTATAAATGTTCACCCACACACACAAAAAAAAGAAGCTAGTAAGGTGATTACAACAGCTTTTATATCAAAAGCACATGCAAAGATAAAAAAAAATTATAAAATATGAGAGAAATAGGTATGCAGTACTTGATGAGATAACTAGTAATTTAATGTCATTGGTGGAAGCAAAACCTGGACTGGCTAACCTGGATAATAGAGCCATGTAATCAATTGTGTCAATGCTATTCGAGGTGAAGAGCTAATACTTCTGAAATTCTCTAGTGCCAAACAGAAGGCCAACATAAAACTAAGCAACAAGGTTCGTTTTTAATGATATTGAGGTCTCATGCTACTAAAAGATATGTTTAGCATGCCATCATAGCCTAGCTCATTATAGCTGTGTTTACTTGTTACAAATTCAACATTTTTATACTTTGGTAATTACCTGAGTTGTTTTTTCATTGCCATGCATTGTTATAAATTGTCATGCAAACTCTTGTTAATATGCTTCGCAGAAAGTCAACATAGACCAAGAGTCTCAGCCATCTATTGAGGCATGTTGCTCATACTTTAGGTGGTAACATGTTTACATTTTAAGTATACATTTTTTTAAGTACTAAATTTCTTTGGTAGCAACCAACCTCTTACATTGTTAATTACATTATGGATGCTAAAAGGCACGGTATTATGGGGCCTATGCTGCAATGGGGTGGCTAAACAATCCAAATGTAACAAACTCAGAGCCCTGAAGTCTGAAATTTTGAACGCAAGTTACCCCAGATCTTACAGCAGTTCGTGGTTCTTAGGACGCTATAGTTACTTTCACACATGATGATAAATCCATGCAATCCTGCCCCTTATTGTCAGCTGCTTCTGGGATACTTCCTTTCTCCTTTTTATCACACTGCCAAAGTGGATCTGTTACTCTACTTGGAGGCTCTGTTATCCCTCCTAGCAAACATCCTGTGGGATCCAATCAAATGTTCATTACCAGCTTCCTCTAGATTATTTTGTTAGTGTATTTAATCTAATGGTCATAAACAAACATAAGTTGTGTAATACTTAAAATACATTGACTGTAATGTCCCACCCCAAGTGGACACTTGCTAACACAAATTTTCTGTCTTGATTGGGTTATTTGATTTTCTCAAAGTGTTTGCTTGTTTGAATTTGTCTTGATTCTCAAATGATATAATGCCAGGAATATATATGAATGCAAGTAAACATTTTCAATTTGCAAAGATATGAAAGACTTACAGCCAATACAAATCTGATTTAACTCAAATTGCAATTATAAATATATACATTCAAATCAGATTTGGAAGTTGCATCACAATTCAATCATACCCGGAAGCTGATTAAAACTTTATTGCAAATCTGGTAATGAACAACAGCATACATCATATCAGCGGACCTGATAATGTTCATCAGCAAGTCTGGAAGTGATTGCCAGCTACAAGAAGACCTCTTATTTGGACGCCTAATATGTTAGATGTGTTTCTCCACCTCCCATATGCATTGGAATGATAGATGATGCTCAGCCGCCCACTAAGGTACAGATTTCTGCTCATTCCCTTAGGCGTCTTAGCCTCTAATTTACACGCCTGGCATAATGATGTGAGTTCTCCATGCATACAAGGCTGCAAACTCAAACCAATAAACTGGCCGCCCTCAGCTGTGATGAAAATGATTCCAGATGCAAGGAGTTCCAGCAATAGAGTCTCACGCCCTGTCTAGGGTATTGCTCAACCTGGCTGCATCTATTTTGTATGGCCCAGCTGAGCAATGAAGAATAGCCCAGCAATGAAGAATCTTCAATAATTGCTACACCAAACAAGTCCTTCTGATTTGCAATGATAAATCTTCAAGCCCCTATGAAATACTCCACCAATTTGCTCAATAATGACTATTGGATGCAGCCACCACACAAAGCAACCTTCAGATGTTATGCACACCCTTAGGTAGCTGAGATCAATGGGAGGCTCCATTCCCAAAGATCAAATTTGCAGAAGAAACCCCAGGTTCTCCTCCAATGCCAACAGCAAAAGCCAAGTGTTAATAACATTCATCAATGATAATCTTCCTTTGCTTTTGATGCTTTTTATACTCCTCTCCAAAGCGGTTGATATTCCTAATCCATGATATTGCAAGAGAGAATTCCTACATTCTCTCACATTTAGATGGGAGGCTCTTTCCACTGCCCTACAGCGGGCAGCACTTGAAGCATTTCGTCCCTTCAAGGATGGGGTGAGTATATATTGTAAATATTTTTCTTTGCTTTAACGTTATGTTGTTATGTGTTTCCCCGTTCAGTTAAGTATTGTCATGTTTTAGGTGATTTCTTAGTAGTCTTGTTGTAGGTGAATAAATTGGGGAACCCAATAAACTTAGGTGAACTCTGATTTTTAGGTGAACTTTAATAAAGTCCTGACCCTGTAACCCAACTGTTAAGAGTACTGGTCTGCAAAACTTGAGATTCTCTGTTCTCCTATGCCATAGGTATCCGACATGGTCACCAGACGGAGCCTAATATTGTACCCAAAATAATTTTTTGGCATTCTACTTAGATTGAGCTAAATCATGTTAAAATGTCATAAAAAGTCTGTTTTAGGTCAAACCAAACATAAGGTCTTTGTGGGTTTTTGTCAAGGAACACGTGCAAAATTATGAAAATTTGAAAATTAGGGTTTTACACCCCTATTTTCAGGGAAACGCCCGAAAATAGGACCTTCCCAGAAATGATTGAAAATGATTTTGATAGGATTAAACGACTTCACGATCACATTGATCAAGTCAGAATCATCAAAAGACATATTTTACTCTGGTGGGTCTATTTCTATTTTTCAGGAACAAAATTAGGAGCTCTGCAACCTTTAATGGCAGATTGGCCAGTACCAGGTGCTAAAAGCTAAGCTTCAAAAGCTTCAATGATGCAACCATGGGCAAAAAGGTCTAAAAAGATGTTGTTTGACAAAGGAGATTCTTAAAACCAGAAAAGACCAAAATTTAGCTAACTCTAGAAATGCTATGAAGGAGAAGCTAACTCAAAATGCTAAAAGCGCCCTTTCCAGAGAAAGGCGCCCTTCAATCTCAAGGGGAAAACACAGTCTTTTGATTCATCCAAGACAGTCATCCTTGGCGTTCTCCTGCTAGCTCGACAACGTAACCATCAGCAAGATCATCTGATGAATTGATCACTGGCAAATGTCAACACAGTACAAAGAGGTAGTTATGAAAATCATCAAAAATGATTGTCCAGCATGGGAAAAAGTGCCCTTGTCAAGCAAAGGCGCCCTTGAATGAGGTGGTCAAGATGTAACCCGTTGAGAAATGTCGCCTTCGAGAGATCTCTTCGATCCCGTTGCAACTCGACAACAAATCTGTCAGCAAGCCTGTGAGACGAGTCAAAAGACTGCAGTGATGGATCAATTGAACATGCCAATTGAAGGATAAATCAGTAAGATACAAGCTAAAAGCGCCCCTGCTGGCCAGGGGCACCCATCTTTTTGAGGTACTTGATGATCCCGTTAGCAGTTGCGGTGTATAATGAACTTGTTCAGCTATCAGCCAGCCTCTCGATCAAATCAAAAGCACTTTCATCAAACCTGCCAGGCAACCAGTGGAAGCAATCAAGTGGAAAACATCCCAGAAAGAGACTGAATGTAAAACATGGTAAAACGTGCTAAGGCATGGGAAAAAGAGCCCTTTCTAGAGAAAGGCGCTCTTTATTTTGGGCCCTTAAATGTTGTCAGATGGCAAAAGGTTCTCCAAGATGACCTTCACCATTTGGGTCAATCTCAACAATGAAGTTGTTAGCACAAGAATTTGAAGAGGCAATCAACCTGGGGTGAAGATCAAACTGGAGCAGTTTCCAAGGTGAAAATCAATGGCAGAAAGAGCAAAAGCGCCCCTGCTGGCCAGGGGCGCCCTTGCTGTCAAGTAAGGACTGAGCTGGTCACCTGATGAATCATCAAACGAGATTGCCCAACTTGTCAGTCAACGCAGAGATCAAATCAGAGCACGGGAGGTCAATGTAATGTCCCTGATTGGGAACGCCCTAAATTTCCTTGAAATCTTTAAGTTCCAATTGATAAATGAGTTAGCGAGTACTTTTCAACTAATTGAAATCTTGATTGAAGTCCTTCATTCCCAATCAATCTGGTCTTCACACTTAGAAGATACTGTTAGTGTAAATCAATCATTTAAGAAATCTATCATCTGTACCAATTTTAAATTATCATTAGTTTCTCATAATGCTTAATAATTGCTGCAAACATCATTATTGTATATATCTAATTCACACATCTACCCATACATACATATAAATATACATATACATATACAAATACATATACATATACATATACACATACATATAGATATATACATATACATATATATATATATATATATATATATATATATATATATATATATATATATATATACATATCTAGTACTACAATTAAATATCCATGAATGGTAACACTAAAATGTTACCTATATAAACCCTATTAATAAGAAACTTACTATCAACAACTATATCTCATAAATAACATTAAAGATATTGTAATAGCATTTTATATAACCCATTATTTAATTGTCTAAGGATCCTATTATTACTTTATCCAAGATTCCAAACAATAAAAGATATTAAAATCGTACTATCTGTGGCCTCATCTTACATTTACTCACCATAAATAATAACATACTATCTATATTTACATATTTGTTACTTATTGTGCTTCTATTTTAATATCATCTGTAACTATATACTTATTGCTTTTATATTTACTTATTGCATGTTATCTTCATAAAAATGGAATTATATACTATCTATCTTCCCATACTCATCTACACATTATTTATACTTATTACTTATTTACTATTAGAGGCAAGAATGACAAATATGCCAACCATGATAGATACTTCCCTTTATTTTATTTATCTTCATTTTCAGATTTATATCTGCAACGTATATACTCTGCTGGTGAATTCTTTTCCTAAAATGCTTCCCCTTGTAATTCCAATACTTCTTCATTGATGCCTTCCTTCTTTCCGTAGAATCTGATTTTATATCCCCCACTTGGAGAGGGTTGCGATTTCTTAGGAAAGGTCATATTCTTTAACTAGCATCCATACCTTTTCGTAGGCATTGCTTCACTTTGGATTAGTTATGTTTATTTCCTAATGAATGGCTGCTTTTGTTATTTACCCATTATATTTTTAATTTGTGAGGATATTTATTTTTATATTATTTTCATATTATTTATTTCTATTTTGAAAATGATACTTAACAATTATAATTAGAGTAATAATATTTCAGTTTGTCTTTTAATTGTAATCATTTTATTTATTATTATTATTATTAAGTTACTTGTATTCTAATATTTAGAATATAATAACAATAATTTACCAATATATTATTATTTGCTTAATTGACTTATATATAGTATTATAATAATAATAATAATATTATATTCATCTCTGACTATTATAATTGTAATGTTATTAATGGTAATTATAATTATAATGATATTTTAAATTGCCTTCTTCTAAATGAGTATTCTATCTAATGTGCATATTGCTAACATGTTATTGTATATCTAAAAATATAAATATATTAAGCATATACTTATCTCATATGCCCCTTTGTGATGGGGACATCACAAGTCTCCACCGCTTGACTTTGCTTGTCCTCAAGCAAACACCTTAGTTTCTCCTCGGATCTCTTCTTCTAATCTATCACTGATGGCACACAAGTTAGTCATGCTTTTAGTTGAGAATGTTCTATAATGATTACTCTATTTGAATAAGTATATCCATTAAAATATAAATATATCAAATATACTTCTCTTTGTGATGGGGACATCACAAGTCTCCCCCGCTTGATATTGCTTGTCCTCAAGCAATCCCATGCATTCTTCTTCCTTGATCTTTGTTCGCTAGTCTTCTTTCAAGCCTTCTGTATTCCTCCTCTAGGGAGTCTTATTCAGGGCTTTGGATTCCTCCTCTAGGGAGTCTTATCCAGGTCTTTTGGATTCCTCCTCTGGGAAGTCTTATCCAGGTCTTTTGGATTCCTCCTCTGGGGAGTCTTATCCAAGTCTTTCTGGATTCCTTCTCTAGGGAGTCTTATCCAGGTCTTTTTGGATTCCTCCTCTAGGGAGTCTTATCCAAGTCCTTTTCGATTCCTCCTCTGGGGAGTCTTATCCAGGTCTTTTGGATTCCTCCTCTGGGGAGTCTTATCCAAGTCTTTTTGGATTCCTCCTCTGGGGAGTCTTATCCAAGTCTTTTTGGATTCCTCCTCTAGGGAGTCTTATCCAAGTCCTTTTGGATTCCTCCTTTGGGGAGTCTTATCCAAGTCTTTTGGATTCCTCCTCTAGGGAGTCTTATCCAATTTTTCTGGATTCCTCTCTATGGAGTCTTATCCAGGTGTCTTTGCTTTTCCTTGGATTCCTCCTCTCGGGAGTCTTATCCAAGCTTAAGTCTCATACATGTTTTATCAAGTCTGGCACTCAAACAAAGAATATTTTATTAGTTGTTTGAAAGTTTTACATTTATAGTCCATCTTGTTTTAATCAAGAACCATCGAGTTTTGTTGATCTTGACTTTTATCCTTAAAGGCTTTAATCATCTCTTCTCTTTCCCATGTAGCATCATCTTCAAGGAGTCCCCTCCATTTAATTAGGAACTTCGTGATGACCCTATTCCTTAATCTCCTTTCTTTGGTGTTAATTATAAATTATGGTTCTTAAGATAAGTTGTCCTTCATCATCTAGAGGAGGTAACTCAGGTAGCTCAAGCACATAAGCAAGTAGCTCAAGCAAGCAAGCAACTAGCTCAAGCAAGTGAGAAACCAGCTCAAGCACACAAGCAACCAGCTCAACCAAGTAGGCAACTAGCTCAAGTAGGAAAGCAACTAGCTCAAGCACACAAGTAGCCAGCTCAAGCAAGTAGGTAGCTAGCTCAAGTAGGCAAGCAAGTAGCTCAAGCACACAAGCAACCAGCTCAAGCAACTAGGCAACTAGCTCAAGTAGGCAAGCAAGTAGCTCAAGCACGCAAGCAACTAGCTCAAGTAGGTAAGCAAGTAGCTCAAGCACGCACAGGATGGCAGGAATGATGCTCTGATACCACTGTAATGTCCCTGATTGGGAACGCCCTAAATTTCCTTGAAATCTTTAAGTTCCAATTGATAAATGAGTTAGCGAGTACTTTTCAACTAATTGAAATCTTGATTGAAGTCCTTCATTCCCAATCAATCTGGTCTTCACACTTAGAAGATACTGTTAGTGTAAATCAATCATTTAAGAAATCTATCATCTGTACCAATTTTAAATTATCATAGTTTCTCATAATGCTTAATAATTGCTGCAAACATCATTATTGTATATATCTAATTTCTACCCATACATACATATACATATACATATACATATACATATACATATACACATACATATAGATATATACATATACATATATATATAGTACTACAATTAAATATCCATGAATGGTAACACTAAAGTGTTACTTATATAAACCCTATTAATAAGAAACTTACTATCAACAACTATATCTCATAAATAACATTAAAGATATTGTAATAGCATTTTATATAACCCATTATTTAATTGTCTAAGAATCCTATTATTACTTTATCCAAGATTCCAAACAATAAAAGATATTAAAATCGTACTATCTATGGCCTCATCTTACATTTACTAACCATAAATAATAACATACTATCTATATTTACATATTTGTTACTTATTGTGCTTCTATTTTAATATCATCTGTAACTATATACTTATTGCTTTTATATTTACTTATTGCATGTTATCTTCATAAAAATGGAATTATATACTATCTATCTTCCCATACTCATCTACACATTATTTATACTTATTACTTATTTACTATTAGAGGCAAGAATGACAAATATGCCAACCATGATAGATACTTCCCTTTATTTTATTTATCTTCATTTTCAGATTTATATCTGCAACGTATATACTCTGCTGGTGAATTCTTTTCCTAAAATGCTTCCCCTTGTAATTCCAATACTTCTTCATTGATGCCTTCCTTCTTTCCGTAGAATCTGATTTTATATCCCCCACTTGGAGAGGGTTGCGATTTCTTAGGAAAGGTCATATTCTTTAACTAGCATCCATACCTTTTCGTAGGCATTGTTTCACTTTGGATTAGTTATGTTTATTTCCTAATGAATGGCTGCTTTTGTTATTTACCCATTATATTTTTAATTTGTGAGGATATTTATTTTTATATTATTTTCATATTATTTATTTCTATTTTGAAAATGATACTTAACAATTATAATTAGAGTAATAATATTTCAGTTTGTCTTTTAATTGTAATCATTTTATTTATTATTATTATTATTAAGTTACTTGTATTCTAATATTTAGAATATAATAACAATAATTTACCAATATATTATTATTTGCTTAATTGACTTATATATAGTATTATAATAATAATAATAATATTATATTCATCTCTGACTATTATAATTGTAATGTTATCAATGGTAATTATAATTATAATGATATTTTAAATTGCCTTCTTCTAAATGAGTATTCTATCTAATGTGCATATTGCTAACATGTTATTGTATATCTAAAAATATAAATATATTAAGCGTATACTTATCTCATATGCCCCTTTGTGATGGGGACATCACAGTCAAAATGAAGAAGTTGAAACACAGACACTGAAAATTTGATTAAGGCAAGTGCAAAAGCGCCCTTGCTACAGAAAGGCCGCAGTCTTCTGCAGCCTCAAACTCAATTTTTTGGCTTAACACCTCCCAGGCACATCTCTTCAGCTTAGATCCAGCTCAACGATGAATCTTTCAGCAGCTGCTCAGGATCAACTGATCAATCTGGAGCGAGGATCAAACAGAGGTCATTCAACAGCGAAAAATGATGAAAAAGCACTCAAACTCAAAAGGGACGCCTAAAAAGGTCAAAGGCAAGTTTGTTGATTTCAATCAAGATATTTTGGAGGCAAACTTGGCCAACTCACACCACAATCAGTGGAAATCAACCTTTTGAACTCCAGATCAGGCCAAACCAGGCTTAGATCATGAGTTAGGCGCCAAAACTTCAAGGATTCAGACTTGAGTCTACATAAAGCAAATCTAGGTGTCCTTTTCCATTATTTCTTTGCAAGTTGAGGATTCAAAACAGCAAGAATCTCTCAAGGACACCATTTCTAGATCTGGCAAGGGTTTTCAACAGTTTTTCAATATTTTTTGAAGATTAGAGGCAAAAGAAGATTTTTAATCAGAGGTTGGATTCAGAAAGTCAGATTAAAAACTTCCAATCCATCTTATGCCTACTTCCTCTTTTCTTGTCTTAGGTATTCTTGCACGTCACACAAATCAGCAAGCTACCACAAATCTGATCAACTGGGCAAATTCAGAATAATTTTCTAGTGAAACCCATCTCGTCAGATTTTCCAAAATCAGCAAACTTGTTGCCTCTATTTTTGGGGGTTTTTCCGAAAAAATTTCAGAATCAAAATTCTGAGGAACTGGGTTTGTTTAGCATTGAAGCACGAACAAGACCCATGTGCCAAATTTTTTCCAGAAAAATACTTCTCAACAGGGCGCTATTTTCAGGGGTTTTCGAAAATTGTCAGAACAGGGTCAAGTGTGTAGTCAATCTTTAAGTTTTTCAGGATGCAATACTCTCAGGTACAATACAAGACCAAGACGGCCCTGTACCATGATTACCTGAAAAGGACTAACACGAACTTGCATCAAGTAAACCCAGTGGTTGATCCAGAGGACTTGGAGGGCATGAATCAAATCACGTTGCAGAACATAGAAGAGTCCGGGTTGCTTCAAGATGCATCAATCCCCATCACATTACAGAGTGTGGAGCTTGTAATTGTTTGCATTAAGCATTACAATCGTACCACGAGAGAAATCAGATTAGTGGATGGGAGGATAATCTGCAATCTAAAGCCCAAGTGGCAAGGACATTGAAAAATGTTTTGGTATTCCAACATGCCCTACCAACAGGGTCATATCAGTGATAGAATGCGACAAAGCATTCGAGGCAGCCAAGAGCAAATGCCAAGGAATAATGGCTGAAAAATGGCTGAAAGTGAAAAAGGCTAACTTGCCTAAGTTGGTTGGACGAGGAGAATGCAAAGATGAGTATGCAGTGTCAATCACTCTAATCAACAGAATCACCGGACAGGAGGATGGAAATCAATTTCAGTCATGGATGTATTATGTCATTGCAAAAATCATTAGCAAGAGGGAACATTACGACTGGGCCACCCTAATTAGTGATACACTTCACCAACAGATTACCGGGTTTCTAGAAGCTCATAGGTTCCACATGTGTTCTTACCTACTATACCTGATTGCCTTCCAAGGTGAGTTCAGGATATTAAACAATGTGGGAACCTTAGGTGTCCAGAAAGTTCATTAACACTTTACATGTCTTGAGTTTACTCAAGTAGAGCGACACTTCAAAAGAACAAGTGACCTCTTCATCATGCACACCGTACGAGTTCTAGACCATGAGATGCACATACGTATTTCACAAACAGCCAGGGAGGCAATTGCGGATTGGTTTATCCAATTCCCTACATTCACCTACATACGCGTGTATGGCTACATTGGTCACCTCGCCATGATGCCACGATACCCTTCAGATAGGGTAGTCTTCATGGAATTCCCAAGGCAGTTATCCGAAGTTCACATTAACTTGCACTTAAAGAAGAAGACAGCTATAAATTTTCTCGTTCAAATGGGACTCTATAGATGCGGGTTAGCAGTAGATGCCAAATTGATGAGCCAGGAAACAGTGAGGCTTAATCTCAAGTACCTCATTGAGAGGTCATATGATCCCCGAGGTCTCTATACGGCACATCTTGAGCAACGCTCATCACATGAAGATTATCGGGTCAATTGTGACGATGAGTATGAAGTGCGAAGAAGGAACTATAGCAAGTTCAGGCTCTCGCAAATTGCTGACTTTATGTCAAAAGATATCGAGGGCTTATCTAACGATGAAGGAGAAGTCATTCTCCCCTCATTCTTTGTAGATTCAATTGAATCACAACCACTCCCTAGAGTGGATTGATACGCAAAGGATAACCCATCTATAGAGGAGAGGACGAGTAGAGTTGTTAGAAACAACCAACTCTACCTCGACAGCAAGAGAACAAGGAAGGTGGTACCTCCCAGAACAGAGCCGCCACAGGTTCAGTCTACACCACTTTCCATGTCAAGAAAGAAGCCCAAGCAGAAGTAGTGGTGCAATCTCCCCAAAGGGATGAGGATGGCAGGGCACACAAGGCCGAGAATACATGGGATACATGTGGAGACAGCCACACACAGTCCCGAAATAGTCATGGGTATTGCTGCCCCAGAACCAATAATAGAGATAGTTGTTGAAGAGATAGAGCCTGAAGAGGTAGAGCCAGCATCAGCAGAAATGGTGCCTGTAATGGAAATAGAGCCGCCTACATCACCACCATCACAGCAGTCACAAGTCCCCATCGACTTGGACTCACCACCAAGAGACGTCACTCCAGCACAGTCTCATACATCAGGCATTCAAGGGCCCCATATTCCTCCTAGCAAAGCTAGCCGATATTCTATCTGGCTTGAGGGTTTCCTAGGCAGGAAGAGGGAAAGACCCTCCTATGAACTTCGCTTCACTGAATTCGACCATGTCCCACAAGACATGCCAGTGAAGAAGTTGAAGAAGCAAGTTCACGTGGAAAGGAATGCAGATTGTGAGCTCATCATAGAGATTGCTGCCCCACCAAAAGATAAAAGCATACATCAGGTACAAGTGGAAGACTTCACATTGTCTAAACTTAACCTCGGAAAGACCACACGACAAGTGGAGGCAGACCTTCTCGGAATCGCCTCGGTGAGCGCACAAGAGAGGATGGCCAAGGATGGAAAAGACAAAGCAGCCTTAAAAGCTGAGAACCAACAATTGAGGTCGCACATTTCCAGCTTGATGCATGGCACCCCGAACGTCTCGGCCTTACCACCAGAACTGTTGGATCTTCCCGCCTAGCAGAACCATCAATAGCTGATAACATACGGAAAACACTTGAGAGATCAAGTGGAGGAGTTTGTTCTCAGAGGGCAATGTATACTGGAAAATCTATACCAGTTACAGGATAGAGCACATGGACTTCGTGCAGAGATTCAACAATCAAAGCAAAGAATAGCAGAGAAGAGGCCAAAAGATGAGACCACAATTGCAGACTTGCAATTGGCATATCAATCAGTCTACTCGGAGGAAAACAAGTAACATCTCTTTGCTTGGAAAGAACAGTTGCCATACAAGGTGAAAGCCTACGATGCCCATTCAGTAGAACTGATTGACTACCGACAGGTGGTCACCAATATTATCAACTTCGCAAGAATGTTGGTAATATCCTTCCCTCACATAGAATATCAGCGCGAAGGAGGAGAATACATTGAGATGGTTATTGTGTAGAATCAGTTCAGAAATGTCATCTGCAACACCTTCCTTGATGATCCAGACGGTTGCAAGTTTGGCCAAGGTGGCAGCTTTGTCTACCAAGTTCAATGAGGCAACTACCCAGTGTATAGACTTTCAGCATTAGCTCACGACAGGTGAAGTAATGCTCAAGCGCCACGTCATCATTTTGCAGAGCATTAACTCCCCCGAGGCTGAAGAAGTCAAAAACTGGATAGAAACACTGTTGACTAATGGTGAGTTGTAGAGGCACCAAAGAAAGACGTCCTACCCTCCAAATGGCATTTATGATACTTGAAGTTGACTTGATGCCTCTTTCCAAGTCAACTGAAGAAGACATTAAATGTAATTGGAGTTAACTTGATGCCCCTTTCCAAGTTAACTCCATATACCACAAATCATGCATTGTTAGATCCCACTGATTAAGGATGTCAAATTGACTTCCATAATTTGTGGATCTTAGATCTCCATTAAACATGGATGTCTATTTTGGAGGCATACTTTGTATTAAAGTTCACTTTTAGTCTTGTTTCAGTCAACTGAAGTAGTTTCCAATTGACTCTTTGTTTAGTTTCAGTTAACTGAAGTAGATTTCCAGTTAACTGTTTGTTCCCCCTTTTTAGGAATAAATCTTGCTAATTGATTGGCAAGAACTAGTTGTTAACTCAAGGAGATTTTGGGGTTGCCCACTCCTTTGAGTTCTATAAATAAGAGCCTTGAGCTCATTATTTGTTAACCTTTACTTACTATGCAAAGTTGTTGTGCCATTGTTGCCAACAGCTTTGAAAGTGATTATTTGTTCACTCTTAGATGAGAGTTAATTGGTTTGATGAGCAATTGTGCATGATTTCGTTCCATTGCATATCCCAATCTTTGTAACTCGTTGGAGAGATTTAAAGAAGAAAATCAGAAGGCACTTGCATTTTGATCCAAAGATTTGAGTCATTTCAACGTTTTGTGTTAAATAGCTTGTTGTTTCATTTCCATCCTCAGACAGGGGTTCCTCCTCCTTAGCAAGTTTGTTGGCCAAATCATCGTAAATTGTTGTTTCTAGTAAGTTGAATCCTAGCCTATACCTCAAACAGGAGTTCCTCCTCCTTGGCAAGTCAAAGATCCAACTTACCGTAAAGAGCATTTGCTTGTATAAAACCTTATCCCAGCGTATATCCGAGAGTTCAGAGCCTCGGCCATATTCTAAGGAGACAACGGATTCAAATGATCCAACCAATCCATTCCCGCTCCTATGCCCTCATGCTCTGTTTATCTTGAGGAGATAGGAGAGATTAAAAGCTAGTTTAGTCGTAGTTAAGATCTACAGAAACCAGAGAATAGCTTAGCTACGACACATTGTGTTTGTGCACCCTTGTGTCTTGCCGCTGAGTATAAAAAGATAGGAACCTTAGTTTACTCCACCCTTTTTACACGTAATATCAACAAAGAGAGATCTTCCTCTCTATAATCCGAAGGAGCAGTACTACAACAATTGCAATAGCTGACCGTTTACAATAAGCACTCCAGAGGTGCTAATTTAAACGCCAACACCTTTGACATCAATGACAACAATTTCCAACAATTGTTTGACTTTAAACATTGTATCAACGCAAGGCCTGTTGAGCACAAGCAAGCATGTGGCTTGAGAGGGGCTGCTAGAATGTTAATGCACACTCCAAGAAAAATAGAATCTACAAGGGCCTAGTAGTTGAGTCATATAGGACCCCAACATGCAATGAGAGGTCCAAGGTTTGAGTCCAAGCTGGTCTATACTTTCAACAAAAGGTTTGTGCACACTCCACAAAAAATAGAATCTGTAAGAGGCCAATACTTCAAGGTAGAGTTCCTCGACATGCCAATGGGAGGTCCTAGGTTAGAATCCTAGCTGGTCTAGGCTTTCAACAAAGGACTATACACAGTCCAAAAGAAAATATAAGGCTGGTAGCTCAATGGTAAAAAGGCCCAACATGCCAATTGGAGATTCTCATTTCAAGTCCTTGCTTTCAACATGGTATTGGAGACAATTTAGGTAAGCTCAAGCCAAGGTGTGGATTGAGGGGAGGTGTTGCTGGAAGGGTGTCAATGTACACTTCAAGAAAAATATAACCTATAGGGATCCAATAGCTCAATGGTAGAACACCCCAGCATGCCCATTAGAGGGAGCTGGTCCATGTAAAATAACATACTAGAGGAACATCAACCATGGATGTTACAAGAGTTTCTAGCAAGCCTTTCTCTATCATCCAATATCTCCCACCCATGTCAATGTTGTTTAGGCCATTGTTTTAAAACTAAGTTACTGGTTCAAGTTCGGGTTCGTGTTTGGGTTCGCTTCGTGGATTTGGTCAAAAAAAAATTGGAACTAGGTTTTGGGTTCTTCCATACAAAAACATATTAAATCAAAAATATATACATATTTACAACAGTAATGAAGTTCGAAAATACCACACATAGCATCATATATTGTATAATAAACAAAACCACCATGAAAATAAAAAACATTAGAATGTCAATTAGTCAAACTCAAATGTTATGATATATATTATATATTAAAATTAACTATATTGTTGCATTTCTCTTTGCAAGTAATGCATCAGGGAAGATTGTCCAATTGGATGACGATCTTATAGATGAAGACTTGTAGGCAAACTTGGAAACTCAGACTTGGAGAGTACATGGCAAATCAAATGAATTCAATGGAAGTTTGGGAGCAATGCCCCCAACAGGGTCCAGAGGCAGTGCGCCTGGCAAGTGTCTAGGGGCAACACCCCCAGCAGGGTCGATGGGCAATGCCTCTCATGGGTGTCTGGGGGCAACACTCCCAGTAGGGTTGAGGGGCAATGCATTAAGACCTCCAAAACCACACAAACCTTCATGGCGTACATCATTTTGCATTTACAATAAGACTCAAATTAAGACCTTCAAAGCCACACAAATCTTCATGGCGGACATCATTTTAGGGTTAGGAGGGCAAATTAGGCTTTTTAAGTTAAATAAGTAAAAGAAAGAAAAAAAAATTAGAAGTCAAAAAAAATGTTGAAAACGCCCAAAGACAGCTCGGACCTAACCGAAACCCTAGGCCTTGGGATAGCGAACTGGTAACATAGTTTTAAAACCCTACAAGTACTCACATGACTCATGAGTCAAAACATGGGCTCATCACTCACAGAAAAACTCAGTGCTAAGTTTGTTCAATAATACAAAGATTTTCAAAGTGGTTTTTATTTTATTTTTATTTTGTTTGGCTCATTTTTACACTTAAAGACAAAAATACAAAGCAAAGGCAGACATTGTAATGTCCCCAATTATATGAGTCAGCAAATAATAAATAATTAATTTTATGTAGTCAAAAGGGTTAAATTAAAAGACAACTTAAATTGATTATTGTAGTGCTGCAAAAGTAACTTTAGTTACAAAAGTTAAATAAATTAAATAAGTTAGTTTTGAATTTCAAAAACGAATAAATTAAAAGTGAAATGGAAAACAAGGGAATTCGAGAAGACAAGAGGAGTTACAATGAGGACGGAATAAAAGATTTCAAGAACATTGTTGTAGATATGCTGGTTTTGGAATTGGGAGAATAGGTTATTTGTTGATTGAACAGAGTTCACCACACCCTTTTGGAGGATGGAAACCCTCTGAAAGACGATCAGCTCCAGTGGTGAGATTATCCACCTTGGCTGGTAATTGGCAAAATCATTCAGATTTTGCATTTGGAGTTAACGGTTGAAGTTTTTCAAAATTCGGTAGATTTTGTTCCAAACCGAATTTCTGAATTTCCAGGTTGAATAATATGTCAAATTGGGTTTTTAGTATATATACAGTGATTCTAAAAAGTATTATACTTCTAAGTTTTCTTTAATGCATAGGTCGTACTGATTGTTGGCGTTTAAATTCGCACCTCTAGAATGCGTATTTGAAACGGACAGCTATGCACAGTAAAACTGCTCTTCAAATTAGGAGGGGAAGCTCCCTCTTGCTGATGGTGTTGAAAGAAAGTAAACTAAGAACTAAGTTGCCTATCTTTTTTATCAGCTTAGAGCACAAGGTTTATTAAACACAAACGTAGCAGCTAAGATTTTCCGTTTTAAGAACTTCAACTACGACTAACTTAAACTAAAGACGTTTCTAACTTCTCAAGTAATACGCAGAGCAAGAGAAACTAGAAATGAACAAGGTTGATTCTCTGACAAAATGCTTCAATAAACTCTTTCTCAACAAACATCTACACACTTCAATGTAAGCTGAAATCAAGATCATAAAAGCAGAACACAAATAACGGAAATCTGAGATGTTATATCAAGGCAAAGGAGGCTCATGATTTTATTACTCAAACTTCTGGAACAAAACTTACTTCTAACATGCCTGGTACAGGAAATTGCAGCTAAAGAGGCTTGCAATCTTGTTCTTACACAAAAGGAACAGCAATTACAACAACTCCTTGTTGGCTAAAAGAGACTCAACAATTCGCTATCATAAAACAATTGAACAACACTTGAATAACCAATAGAAGGCACAATAGGCTCAACGTTTTGTTATCACTAGCATGGTTAAAGAAAACTAATGAGCAAAGGCTCTTATTTATAGACAAGCAGAGGAGTAGGGAACCCTAAAATCTCCTTGCTTTCACAATCTAGGGCTTGCTCAGCAAGCAAGCTTTATTTCTAAATTTAGAAAGAAGATAACATCTAACACCTAAGAAAGCAGGAAAAGCGGGAAACGCCAACTATTACATTTATCTTCTTTCTCTTCTCAAAGAATGGATAAGAATTATTCCAAGAATAGAAAGAAAGCGGAAAGAAAGCTTCTAGAAGAAAGTTGCTTTAAAGCTCAATCACATCCGCTAAAAAGCAGGAAACTGTGTCCCGGTTCGATGCATCTATGCCATCAATAGCAAAACACCGCTTTTCCAAAATATCTTCACCATCTACTACTGACCTAAGGAAATCTTCGACCTCATTGGCCGCTTTCTCAAAATTTGCTGACATCATCGAAATATGACTCATCCTCCCGCCAACTGGATTGCAGCTGCGAACAACACTCTGAAATTCAACTTGCACTTCATCAAGCCCGACATAGGAACCATCTTCAAGACTGTATCTAGAAGGAATCTCTGTGACAAACTCACTAATGAAAAGAAGAGCTTCAATCACCCTTTGTCTATAGGCGATAAATTCCTCAGATATCCTCTCATAGGTTTTAACCTTGAAGACATCACGCTCTCTCCAAGCAAGGATTTGTCTCTTGTGTTCTTTTGAAATTGCTGAACCATAGGCTGTATCTAAATCAGCAATGATGATTTCATGCCTTGGTCTTAATTCAGCCAGTGATTGTTCAAACCCTTGGATACTTTGACGTAGCTCATGAGCGTTTTCTCTCAACTGGAACATCCGTGCCAAGATCTCCTTTCCTCTGACAATGAAACTCTCGATCCACTCCTGAGTCTCTTTCCCACAAATGACCAACTGTCTCAACTGATGATGATTAGCTAGTGTCTCTAAAATCTGGGGCAGCAACTAGGTTGCCTGTGAAGAACCATGGACAAAGTTAGAAATATAAAGCCTGAGCTACTAGTTTTGAGCCTTGAGGGCTGCCTTGTCTTCTCCATCCTTGAGCACTCTTTCATGAAGGTTTTCGGACACAACTCTGAATAGACTCACATCCGCATGCCTGGTATTTCTACCAAGATTAGCCTTGACCATCACGAAGTCATCCGTATTCACCTCATCCTTATTCTTATCTTCTGGGGGCAATGCAGTCTCCATGACTATCTCGCTATCAGGATTCCTAGCAAAATGAACTTGTTTCTTTGCTATCTTCTTAGGAGGTTCCTAATAAATGTTATCAAGATCATCAAAATTTACCTAATATGAAGGTCTTCTTCTCACCCTTCCCAAGGAGCTCTCAAGCCAAGACACGGTAGTATCTTTACTAACTTAATTAGGAGGTACAATTGCAATTTCTTCATCATCTTCAATATCAAGGTCGATGTGAATTGGTAAAGGTTCTGTCAAAGGTACAGAAACATGTGTTAAAGGCGGCTCCTTTGCTCCTTTCTGAGGTACGGGCTCATCAGGAGGAGCTTTTGTTACAGCTGTAGGTTGCTCCTGTATGACTATGCCTAAGAAATCTAACCTTCTTCTTACATTTTTATTTGATCTACTACCTTTGACGCCTTCTTGAGACTGACTTTTGCCTTTCCCTTTTGACTGTGCTCTGGAAGAAGAGGGAATTGTCTTTGGCGGCTCTGCTACTGGAATGGAGTTTTTCCTCTTAAGGATTAGGAAAACCTTGCTATGTTCAAGGACTTGCCTCGTCCTTTCTTCAACTGAGAGGGACTCTTTATTAGCCCAGTTGACTTGGGGAAGGGGCCGATCTTCAATTCGCTTCTAAGCATACATCAGGAGAAGCACATCCTCATCATCATCTGATAACCCTTCTATATCTTCATTTAAACAGTCTTTCATCTGGTGAAGAGTGAGCCTGTTGTAACTACGCCTTTGCACCTCGAACTCATCTGTACAATTAGCCCAAAAATCTTCAAGGGCGGATATATGAGCATAGTTCTTCTCAAGTCGGCCAACGTAGACACCATGAGGATCAAATGATCGCCTTTCGCTGTAAGGCTTGAGGCCGAGTTTATCTAACTCTTCTCCCATTGTCTTTGCATCTGCGGCAGTCCCGCATGTATAGATTCCCAGCCCTAATGGAAAATTGAGGGAGGGTTTCTTTCTATTCCTCAAGAATGCATGGACATCATGGGCCTGCCTTAAGAACTCCATGAAGACAACCTCGTCTGACGGATACCTTGGTAACATGAGCGGGGCAACTGAATAGCCATAAACCCTGAGATAGGTGAAAGTCGGAAACTGTATGAACCAATCTGCCCACTCCGCCATCACTGCCCTGGCAACTGAAGAGATACGGACGTGCAATTCATTGTCTAGGTCCCGCACTGTATACATTAGAAAAGCCTCGTTCACTCTCTTGTAGTGATGCAGTGACTTCGTGAATTCCAACTGGGGATAGTAGTTGTATATATGCTGTATGCTCAATGATCCCTCGGTGTTCAACCCTCTGAATTGACCTTGATAGGCCACCAAGTAGACTAGGTAAGAAACCATATGGAACTCATGAAATTGGAAGTATTCTGTTATATGCTGATGTAGGTTGTCACTGATCAAGGTGGGCCAATCATAGAACTCGGTTTTCTTCATGATGTGGGGTATGGCGTAAAACATCCAAGGCTGAAACTTGGTAGCATCTTCTGATCCAGTTACCCTGTTGAGCAAGGTGATAATGATAGCAATCTCATCTTTAAATTCTCCTTGCCCGATGTTCTTAGGCAAAGTCTTATGCTTCTCTTTCATCCACCTCTGTGCAATCTTCTTACTGTACTTGTCTTTGTGCATTTCCCATATCCTTTCACATTCACCCTTTGAGATAGTGACACTTTCAAGCCAAGGGGGAATGGAAAAACACTTCTCAATCATATCAGGCTTCAGACTGCAAATCAATCTGCCATCAACTGACTGAATCTCCCTTGTAGTCGGGTTGTAATGCTTGATGCAAGCGATTACGAACTCAAGACTCTAAACTGATATAGGAATATACGCTGCTGCGAGGAGTCCAGAATGTCTCAAGTTTCTGATTGACGTGTTGCCTATGCTCTCCAAAGCGTGTAGATCAAACATCGGCTTGATGTGATGCAAATTTGTCTCAGCTGTCTTGATGTAATCATGATAGAGAGCTGATCCAGTCTTGAAAACATTGGGAGTGTACTCTATTTCGGAAACCTTGACTGTAAACTCGCTAGGTTCAGACAAGTTTTGAGCAACTTACTATTTTTAGAATGCTGATTTTTCTTCATCTAACGGACAAATTTTTTGAATTTTTTTTTTGAGATATGGGTTTTGCTCAGAATTTCGTTGCAAGACAACCCAAATCATCCGTTTTTGAAAATTTTGAATTTATACTGAAAAAGCAGCAAACCCTAATTTCTTCAATTTTTCACGAAAAACGTTGGCACCTGGGTTTTGTTCAGAATATGATTAGAAATGGACCCAGTTGATTAGATTCGCAAAACCCTGATGACTGATCGAAAAAGCAGCCAACCCTAGGATTTTAAATTTTCTTGAAAAAAACTGTGATATGGGTTTTATTCAGAAGACTGATTTGAGAGGACCCAGGTGATTGAAAACTGAATGCACTGAGGATTTCATTCACATGCAAATAAAAAGCAACTGCTGCAACTTGATGAAGTTCTTGAAAATTTCTTCAGAAGAATGAGGTGAAAAGACCCAGATGGCTGAAAATTTGAAACTCTTGGCCTTCTTTAAAAAATTGATCTTCTGGATGAAAAAGCTTGAAAAAGCAAGGCGTTATGCTTGCTGGTCTAAAAAATTTGATGAATAACCAGCAAACATGAGTTCTTGAATGATGAAAATTCTTCAAACTTGCTGCTCCAACTTTCTCCTTTCAATGCTACCTACAAAAATGATGAATTTTACATTGAAATGATGCATCAAATAGACATTAGGGTTTGAATTAGGTTTGCTTTCTTTTGCTTTTATTTTCAAAACCCTAAAACCCTTTTGTTCATTGAACTTGGATGCCCATGCTTCATCTCATAATTTGAAACTTTAAAAATCATGAAAATTCTACTAAGGCATGAGAAGTTGGGCGCCCTTCTTCACCTGGGGCGCCCACTTCAAGCAGTGTGAGTCATTTTTTTGATATTTTCAACTTTTCACAACTTTGACCCCCTACTTTGACCTCAATTTCCGGCTCGCAAACTAATCTGATGAACGAGCTGAATGATCCATGTAATGTCCCCTTTTCAAGCCTGACTTTTTCAATGACCGTTAGCCTTTCCTTGGGAACCCGGAGGCTAGTCGGAAGTTAAAATTAGGGTTTCCTAATTTTGAGGAGGTCTTTGCTCAGAGATGATAGTTTTAATGGCGGATTCCTTCTGGGTTTTCAGAGGGCTTCGCAGTGATATGCTCGTCTCAGCATTCAGAGTACTTTTTGGAATTTACTATTTTTAGTAAATTCTATTTTTGGCAGTTTTCAGATGAGCTCAGGTTGGTTGACTTCCGGTTTCAGTTTGATCAGTTGACTTCATCAGTATTGGCTTCAGGGCATTTGCAAAGAAATGAGTTAAGTCATTTAAATTAAAAATAGTCACGTTAAAATGTTATATTTTAATGTTGACCCTTGGCTTAGACTTAATGACTTAATGTCGTTTTAAAAAGGTGGTCATTGAGGGTGGCGCCCTCATTAAAAGAACATTTTAATATTCCCTAAGTCAAAGCAAGATTATGTTTGGCGCATATTTCAAAGTTGAATATTTAAATGAAATATTAAATCAAGAGCTTGAAGGCAAAAGTACGCCATCATTGAGGAAAGGGGATTTTGACCTAAAATCAGATTCTAGGGTTTCGTGAAGTCAAGCGAAGATTATAAAAAGGGAGTCTTGTGCATCATTTGGATCATCTTGGAAAATACACCGTTATGCTGCCGGATTGAATCTGGATCACTTCGAGGGATGAAGACCTCCTAACCATTGGGCATCACTTCGTGTTTGAGAAACAACATCTAGTGGTGAATTTCAGTCTATGTGTGAGTGCATCTTTAGTTCATTCATTGTATTTTATTGTAACTTAGATCAGATTGGCATATTCATATTTCAGCTTATTGCATTATTGTAGACAGCAGATTCGAAGTTTTTATCATATCTCAAAAAAGACAAAAAATAGTGTTCTGGGTATCAATCATTTCTAAGTGTTAGGCCTAGGCGTCTCTTTTCCCAAGTGTGTGGATTTTTTAGTAAAGGCATTAATTTTTAAAAGGAAATCGACTGGTTCAGCAGGGCCGTACTTTGTACTTGCATTGAAGTTTGTGCATTATTCATTTAGTGCATTTTGGGTCTGTTTTAAGAGTTTAGTTTAAGCGCCATCTTGTTAGGAATATTGTGCAACTGTAATCTTGTCATTTGAGCAAGTTTCCGGAGAGTTATGAGCATTTGATTAAGTTCATGGACTGCTGTTCATTCTTCCAAAAAGCAGATTGGTAACAGGAAACAGAAATCAGCAGCTTGATCCTTGAAACATTTCGATTGTGGTATGCATTCCTAAGATTAAAGTAATTCTCTTGGATGTAATATTGATCTATTGATGTCACAATAATGTTGGCAGGCATAGGCCTTCTATTCTTGTAATCTGTCAGTAGTACTGGCAGTTTCTTTATTATTGCTCAAAGCTGATTGTGTTCTCAGTATTCATTAATAGTTATTGTATTAGTGATAACTCCGCCCTATGGTAGCTACTCCCCATTCTGGCGAGCAAGCACATTCTGGGTGTCGAGTAGTTTCCTCTTTCAGCATTATTTCTTTCAAGCATCATTTTGTATTCACTCCGTCATATGGTCACCCCTCACTCCGCTTTGGATTGGGTAGCACATACTTGGCGTTGAGTTCCATTTCCAGCATAAGCAATTTATTTTAGATCCTCTGACCAATGCTCACCATCATCGGTGCCATTCTGGTTAGAGTTACTTCCTTGCACGTTTTGGGTTTCTCATCTAACCTTAACGGGTGCATCGTTTGGTAATGTTGTAATCTGCATTTTGAAAAAGTAAAAAATTTGGCTCGGAATATTTCAATCCATCGCAGAGCCTGACCCGTTCTGAGAAGATTGTTCTGGAGATGTCTCTGGCTAAAAACTTTATTTCGACCTTCGAATTCATGGGAGCCTTTCTCCTCCAGGGGTGCCCATTTTGTCCAGAGTTAGCCATTTTTCTGATTTTCAATTTCTTCATTAACTCCTCTTCTACAGATGATCTTGTCGAATCTGGTGATCTGGGCATCAGATTGACTGATGATTATGCTCGTTGCGAAGCTGAGAAGATCTTAAGAGAGGTCTTTTGGGAGAGACTTCATCAAACAGTTGAGTTTGGGCCTTCAAAAGCTTGGGCACCCCTGGCAAGCTGGGGCGCCCAAACTCACCAGAGTTAGAATATTTTTCACTTTCTCACGTTTTCCTTTGAGTTTCAATTCTTAGCTCTCATCAAACCCTCTGTTTAGCCTCTCATATCTGGCAACTGCCAACTCCGATTGACGCGCTGAATATCTCGTTAAAGAGTCGGATCAACTGTGAAGAAATCGTGTTAGGGCTACTTCTGCAAATTCATCTGTTTAGCCCCTTGAAAACTTGGGCGCCTCTTCTCTCTTGGGGCGCCCAAAACCTCCAGACTTAAACCATTTTTTCTGATTTTCATCTTCAAGTTCAAACCTCCATTCTGTATGTTCCACTTTGATCTGAATCTGCTAGAGATTGGACAGTCGGATGCTCTGACAAAGACAGGCGTGACGAAGCTGGCTTAATACTGAAGAGATCGAGCATATTCACAAACCCTAACTGCTGAGTTAGGTGTTCCAAAAAGTTGGGCGCCCTTCTTCACTTGGGGAGCCCAAAGTTCTCATACTTAGTCAAATTTTGATAATCTTCATGTTTTCCATTCTGACTTTTGTGTGAATCCTCCCTGTTTGGCCTCGAATCCCGAGCGACTGGATGATCTGTTGACTGCACCGTTGGACTCGTTGCAAAGCTGGAAAAGAACTGAGCAACTTTGGTTGGAGGTTCAAACCCTAATTTCAACTTTTAGTGCCCTAAAAAGATGGGCGCCTATTCTCTCTTGGGGCGCCCATGGCTGGCAATGTTAGAAAATTTTCACAATTTTTCACTTTCTTCTCCGTTCTTATTGCTTGCTCACCAACTCGCCTTTTGTTCAACGCCTGAGTGTTGAATCTGACGCATGGCAGTTGATTGACCTCCATTGATGACCTCGGAGCTCCTGATATGCTTCTGAAAAAGCAGAATAGACCCAGTAGGGTAAAACAAATTATTTTGAGATTCTGACTGCACCAGCCTGATATGGACGTATATTGAGCCAATCAAAATCAGTTTGAACTCTAACGGACCAACTTTTTATTTTTAGAAAGTTATGCCAATATCAGTTTCCAAATAAACCCAGAAAAAGTTACTATTTTTAGAAAATTTCTAAAAATAACAGTTTTCCTAAAAAGTAGGGATGAAAAACTGAGATCTGGGTTTTGTAGATTAGGTCACTCTTAGCAGACCCAGATCGTCAGATTTTGAAAATTTTGCATTTTAACCCCTCATGCAGGACATGCACACCCAAATTTTGACCTTTTTGACTGATTTAACAAGACTTTTACTCATTTCTTCAAAATGTCTGTGTAACAAAAATTTTAATTTTGGGGTACAACACTGCTTACATTAAAGGCTTGAGTTGAATTTGTTTTTATGATTGAGCTATTTCCAAGGGGTAAAAGTTAGTATACAAATATTTTAATGTATTGTTTGGATTCAGCTACATGTTTCCAAAATGCAGATGCCAGAACCATATTAATCTAACTAGTAGGAGAAAGAAAGATTCATGATATTAATATTTCTAAATGCTCAGCAATATCAAACTTTCCACTGTAGCTCAAGAAAGAAAATATTAAAATTGTATCGTTATTCCCTTGGTGAGCTGTAAGGAATATGGAGTCTGGCATAGGAGTTGTCTTTATAACATCGTGGAATCCAAGAAGGAATCAACACAAAAAGATATGAAGTCTGTCTCTTCAAATAATTCCTTACCACTGGCTTAAAACCATACACGAAGCTTCTTAATTTTAATAGCTATCGATTTAAATTAGAAATCAATGCTAAGGGGAAGACTCGTATATATGGCACAATATGTAATCAAAGGGGTATCAGGCGGGCTTCCAAACAAGCTATTGGCTTGAAGATTTTGGTGTGATTCGCAACATTGGAAAATGAATGGAAGTTGAACCATTAATCATGGGAATAGTTATATAGACTATCGCAATTTAATATTCAATAGCACTCAAGAGAGATTGTGTGTAATGTCCCACCCCCAAATGGTACGATATTTTTTCCAAACACTTAATTTGACATATGCACACACAACTAATTATGCAAGATAATGTTTTCTAAGTATGAAGTATGATAAATAAGAGGATTTACGAACACATTCATATGCCACTGAATACATTGTTGTACCCCAAATTAAAAAAATTCCTACACTAAGACATTTTAAAAATTAAAAAAAAAGTAAAAGTCTTGTCAAATCTGTCAAAAAAGTCAAAATTGGGGTTTACATGACTTGCATGAGGGGTAAAAACTTGAAATTTTCAAAATATAACGATCCGGGTTGGCTCACAGTGACATTCTATAAAACCCAGATTTCAGTTTTTCATCCCTACTTTTTAGGAAAATTGTTATTTTTAGAAACTTTCCAAAAATAGGAACTTTTTCTAAGTTTTTCTGGGTTTCTTTCAAAATGGATGTTGGCAAAATTTTCTAAAAATAGAAAGTTTGGCTGTTAGGGTTCAAACTAATTTTGATTGGCTCAAAATACTTCCTCATCAAGCTGGTGTAGTCAAAATAACAAAACGATCAGTTTTGCCCTAGTGGGTCCATTTTGCTTTTTCAATTTCAGAAAGCATT
Source organism: Sequoia sempervirens (assembly GCA_007258455.2). Taxonomy (NCBI): domain Eukaryota; kingdom Viridiplantae; phylum Streptophyta; class Pinopsida; order Cupressales; family Cupressaceae; genus Sequoia; species Sequoia sempervirens. The sequence continues at coordinate 121,265 of VDFB02115171.1, read as the reverse complement.
TCGGGAACTCTGAAGCTGTCAATGGAGGCCAGTCAGCTACCAATTGCCAAATTCAACATTCAAGCACTGAACAAAAGATGAGATGATGAACATGCATGAAGAATGAAAGAGGAAGTTGAAATTTGCAGAATAAAAACTAAGTTTGGAAGCCATGGGCGCCCTAGAGCAACAAAGGCGCCCAACTTTTCAAGGCATTAGATGGTGAAATCAGGGGTCATGCTCCTAGGCACTGTTGTTTAGATTCTTCCTAGCTCCGCAGTGAGTCCGGCAACGCAATCATCAGATCAACCAGTCATCCAGAATTCAAGATCAAACGGGGAGGTCTCAACCAAAAGACAAAATGCAAACCACAAAATATCAAAAAATATTCTGAGTCTGGGAACTTTGGGTGCCCTAGGTGCCCAGGGGTGCCCAGCCTTTTGAGAGGTCAAACTTAGCAATTAGGGTTTGCAGATGAGCTCAATCTCTTCAGGATTCAGTCAGCTTCACAATGGATGTCTTCGTCAGATCGTCAAACATCTCAATCACCTGAAAATCCATATCAAGCTGAAGATATAAAATGAAGGTTCAACTTTGAAGAATGAAAATCAGGTGAAAATGGCTAAGTCTGGAGGAGTTGGGCGCCCCAGAAGGAGATAGGCGCCCTAGATTTTGAGGGCCTAAATGGATGAATTTGCCAATGAAGCCTCTAGCATGTCTTCTTCAGATTCGACCAAGCTTTCCAACGAAACCATCAGCAAATCAATCAGAGTTGGCAGTCATCAGATGTCGAAGGCGGAACAAAGGAAAAAAACACAAGCAAAATATCAAAAATCAAAAGCAAGGTAAAAAATATAGAAAAATTTCCAACTCTGGTGAAGTTGGGCGCCCCAACTAGCCAAGGGTGCCCAAGCTTTTGAGCCCTCAGATGCAGCTTTCAGGAGACATCACTCCCAAGAGACCCCCTTCAGAGTCAGTCAGCCTATCCAGTGAATCTAACAGCCAGTCGATCCAATCAGTCTAGCTCCCGAAATCGCGAATTCATCAGAAGATCAAAGGGAAGTGAAGAGAACTTGAAGAATGAAAAATGGCTAACACTGAGAAAGTTGGGCGCCCTAGAAGGAGATGGGTGCCCATGATTTTGAAGGTCTAAATGAAGTTTCAAGCCAGAGTTGCCTCCAGAACAATCTTGTCAGATTCGATCAAGCTTCGCGACGAATCATTCAGCTCGTCCATCGGATCAATCTAGAAGCCGAAGATCGAAGATCAAACAAGGTTCAAAATCATGAAAAGGTTGAAAACTCAGAAAAATGACTTAGTATGGAAGAAATTAGCGCCTCCAACCAAGAAGGGCGCCCAAAATGCCTTGCCTTGGCCAAATTTTTCAAAAATTCAAATTTCAAGATGAATGAAAACATCCATGTTCAATGCACAAGCAGATTTTAGGGTTTGGAGGATTAAAGCAAAAGAAAGCATTTTTTTCTCAAGCCTAAAACCTATTTAAGATGCCTTTGTCATTCAATTTTCATCATTCTTTGCAAGTGGCGTCCAAGTTGAAGAGGAGCAGCAACTTTAGAATTTTTCTTTTCAAGATTTAAGAGCTCAAGCTTGCTGATTTCTCAAAGTTCTTCATCAATTTTCAGACCAACAACATAAGAGCTTGCTTTTACATGCTTTTTTCATCCAGAACATCAAATTTTCAAAGGAGGAGGTCAAGTTTTTCAATTTTCAGTGATCTGGGTCATCTCAGCTCATCATTCTAAACAATTTTTGAAGAAAAATTTCAAGTTGCAGCAGCTGCTTTTTCCTTGCATGTCCATGAAATCATCAGAACTTTCAAGATTTGATCATCTGGGTCCTTTCAAAATATTCTTCTGAGCAAAACCCAGATGCTAGTTTTTTTGTGAAAAATTTCAGATTCTAGGGTTTGTTGCTTTTTCAATTAGCCTTCAATATTTTCAACATCTGATCAACTAGGTTCATCCAAAATGAACCTTTGAACAAAATCCAAGTGCCAGCTTTTTTTCGAGAAAATTTGAAGAAATTAGGGTTTGCTACTTTTTCAGTTTACACTCAAAAATTTCAAAAATGGGCAATTTGGGTCTTCTTGTAACGAAATTCTGAACAAAACCCATATCTCAAAAAAAAATCGAAAAATTTGTCCATTTGAAGAAGAAAAAAACATCATTTTAAATTTAGAAAGTGTGCAAAATTTGTCTGAATATTGGCAAGTTTACAGGCAATCTTCAAGGTTTTCATAGTGGAATACACTCCCAATGATTTCAAGACCAAGTCAGTACTATACCATGACTTCATCAAAATAGCTGAAACTGACTTGCATCACATCAAACCGGTGTTCGACTTACGTGCTTTGGAGAACGCAGTAACACTGCAATTAGAAACCTAGGGCACTCTGGACTTCTCGCAGCAGCATCCATTCCTATTTCAGTGCAAAGTCTAGAATTTGTAATCGCTTGCATAAAGCATTACAATCCGGCAACTTGGGAGATTTAGTCAGTAGATGGAAGATTGATTTGCAACCTGAAGCCAGATGTGATTGAAAAATGCTTCTCAATTCCACCTTGGCCTAAGAGTGTGACTATTGTCAAGGAAGAATGTGAAAGGTTATGGGATATGCATAAAGAGAAATACAGCAAAAAGATAGATCAAAAGTGGATGAAAGAAAAACATATGACTCTGCTGAAGAACATCAAGCGAGGGGAATTCAAAGATGAAATTGCTATCATGATCACCTTGCTCAACAGGGTCACCGGTCAAGAGGATGCTACAAAATTCCAGCCCTGGATGTTCTATGTTATACCTCACATCATGAAGAAGACTGAGTTCTATGATTGGGCAACCTTAATCAGTGACAGCCTCCATCAACAAATAACAGAATACTTCCAGATTCATGAGTTCCACATGGTCTCCTACCTAGTCTACCTAATGGCCTTCTAGGGCCAATTCAGAGGGTTGAAAACTGAGGGGCCTCTGAACGTACATGTCTACAACTACTACCCTCAACTGGAATTCACGAAGTCATTGCACTATTACAAGAGGGTGAACAAGGCTTTCCTCATGCACATAGTGCGAGACCTGGATAATGAGTTGCACGTTCGTATTTCATCAAATGTCATTGCAGCAATAGCAAAGTGGGCAGATTGGTTTATACAGTTTCTTACCTTCACCTACATCCGAGTCTACAACTACTCCAGTGCTCCACTCATGTTGCTGAGGTACCCATCAGATGAAGTTGTTTTCATGGAATTCCCAAGGCAAGCACATGATGTCCACACTGTCTTGCGAAATAGAAAGAAGCCCGCCTTCAATTTTCCATTTGGCCTGGGAATTTATACATGCAGATCAGCAGCGGATGCCGAGACCATGGGTGATGAGTTGGCAAAACTTGGTCTCAAGCCTTACAGTGAGAGACAATCGTATGACCCTCATGGTGTCTTCGCAGCCCAACTTGAGAAGAGCTATGCTCATTTTCCCACTCTTGAAGATTTTTGGGCTAACTGCAAAGATGAGTACAAGGTGCGGAGGCCTAGTTACAGTAGGCTCACTCTTCATCAAATGAAAGACTGTTTATCAGAGGATATCGAGGGATTATCAGATGATGATGGAGATGTACTTCTCCCAATGTACACTCGGAAGTGAATTGAAGATCAGCCTCTTCCACAGGTCAATTGGGCTAACAAAGAGTCCCTCTTAGTTGAAGAAAAGACAAAACAAGTCCTCGAGCACAGCAAGGTTTTCCAAGTCCTCAAGACGAAGAAATCCATTCCAGCAGCAAAGCCGCCAAGGGTACAATTATCACATCCCTCTTCTTCCGGAGCACAATCAAAAGGGAAAGGTGTAAGTCAATCTCAAGAAGGTGTAAAGAGCAACAGGTCAACTAAAAACGTAAAAAGAAGATTGGACTTCTCAAACATAATCATACAGGAGCAGCCAACAACTGAAGCAAAAGCTCCTCCAAAAGAGTTTGTGCCTTAAAAAGAAACAGAAGATGTGCCTTTGACACATAATCCTACACCATTGCCAAGGTATTCGCCAATTCATATTGATATAGAGGATGAAGAAGATGAAGAAGTTGCAGTTCAACCTCCCAAGTAAGTTAGTAGAGATACCACATCTTGGCTTGAGAGCTCCTTGGGAAGGAAGAGAAGAAGACCTTCATATCAATTGAATTTTGATGATCTTGACAACGTCTATCAAGAGGCACCTAAGAAGAAAGCAAAGAAGCAAGTTCATTTTGAGAGAAATCTTGATGGTGAGATGATCATAGCGACTGCTACACGTCCTGAAGATCGAAACAGAGATGAATTGGATGTAGATGACTTCGTGATGGTGAAGGCTAATCTTGGCAAAAGCACCAAACATGCGGATATTAGTTTGTTCAGTGTTGCATTTGAAACTCTTCAAGAAAGAGTGTTCAAAGATGGAGAAGATAAGGCAGCCCTCAAGGCTGAAATCCGGCAACTTAGGCTATACATTTCCAACCTTGTTCATGGCACTTTACAAGCTACTCAATTGCTGCCCCAGGTTCTAGAAACACCAGCTGATCATCAACAATTGAGGCAGTTGATAATATGTGGGAAGCAAACTCAAGAATAAATTGAAGGTTTCATCGTCAGAGGAAAAGAAATCTTGGCACAGATGTTTCAGCTAAGGAATAATGCACATGACTTGCGCCAAGAAATTCAATGATTTGAACAATCAATGGCAGAAGTGAAACCTAAGCATGAAATCATTGTTGCAGATTTGAACACAGCTTATGGCTCAACGGTTTCAAGAGAACACAAAAGACAAATCCTTGCGTGGAAAGAGTGTCACATCTTCAAAGTGAGAACCTACAAAAGGATATCTGAGGAGTTCATTGCATACAAAAAAAGGGTGATTGAAGCTCTTCTATTCATAAGTGAGTTTGTTGCACAGATACCTTCTCGGTATAGTCATGAAGATGGTTCCTATGTCGGACTTGACGAAGTGCAAGCCCAGTTTTAGAATGTTGTTTGCAACAGTGATGGCAATAATTTGGTTGGTGGAAGGATGAGTCACATTTCCATGATGTCAGCAAGGTTCGAGAAAGCGGCCAATGAGGTCGAAGATTTTCTAAGATCGATCGCAGATGGTGAAGAAATTCTAGAAAAGCAAAACTTTGCTATTGATAGTATTGATGCACCTGATAGAGAGACAGTTTCCAGCTTTTTAGCGGATGTGATTGAGATTTAAAGCAGCCTTCATCTAGAAGTTTTCTTTCCACTTTCTTTCTATTCTTGTCTCAATTCTTATCTACTCTTTGAAGAAGAGAAAGAAGATAAAATGTAATAGTTGGCATTTTGTAGTGTTCCACCACTCTGCTGATTGGGTTTCACTATGATTTTTGTAGGTCTGATTTTTTGATTTTCAATTGATATTCTTCTTTTTTGTGTTTTTGTGTTTGATGTCAATAATGCTAACAATACTAACAAGCATTTACATGCAATAGGAACTTTAAATAAACTAATCTACTAAGACCATTCGAGTAATGACTCAATTCAAGTGCCAAATATACTTTCTTCATTACATAATAGGTTGCATACAACACATAACATACATCTTTTCAAAAGCTAGATATATTTTCTACTAAACTTTAACTTACAGCCTTGTAACTCTATGAATAGTGTTTTGCTACAGTACCAAACCCCAAATAAGTGCTTACAACTTTCGAGTGACAAGCTTCTCCCACCAAGAGACGAATTGAGAAGCTTTTTAGGGTAAGGGCGCCCCTTTTGGAAGTGATTGCAGCCACTAAAAGGAGGCGTCTTTTTTCTTTACGCTGATTGAAACCCTCATAAAAAGGCGGCTGGCTGTAGATGCAAAAATCAGCTCCAAAACCTTCTCAAACGCAAACAGCTCCCTTGTAGATGAAAATGGAGTCAATGGCAGCAAAGTCCCTTTCAAAAGAAAGCTCTAATAACTTGCAAACAACAATATATGGCTCCAAATGAAGTAACTAAACTCAGATCAGCAACTTTAAGGTGGTGTTTCACACCCTCAAGCAGCTCACAAACGAACAACAAGCCCCCTCCAAGCTCACCCACTATAGAAATCAGGAAACCCTAGTTTTCCCTCTCTCCCAAACTCCAAACTCACAAGCCAAGCAAGCAAAATAATCTTCAAACATGAGGAGGTCGAACTTCTCCTCTTTCTTTTATAATTTCACATTGAAATCACTATTCATTAAAGTGAGTTACTATTCACTTAAGTTATAACTTTTTTCCACTTTAGTAATGAATAGTAACTGAAAAATATAAAGTGACCCCTCCTTTTTTAAGACACGTGGTCTCTAGACCAAGGATGGTGAAATTAAAGGTGAAGATCATAATTTTTAAGCATAAATATCATGCCAATTGCACAAATTCACCCCGTCGCCATACTCTAGATATCAACATTGCAAATTCACGACCAAGTGCCCGTTCTAGTGATCCTCTATCCAAAACCATTACCTACGAGGGTCGACGTGATAGGCTAGTCCTCTGATTCACGGAAGATTAATTAGAAGGGGACATTACAGTCCGCCCTCCCTGAAAATGCTTGTCCCCAAGCAATCTCAACTCCGAATGTTGTAGAATGTCCTCGCTCTCCCATGTAGCGTCCTCTACCGGCAAGTCCTTCCATTTAATCAGGTATTCCCTGATGACCCTTCTCCGCAACTGTCTCTCCCTGACTTCCAAGATGGCTTCAGGAACCAAAATTAATTTCCCCTCATCATCTAGGGGTGGTAAAGCTATAGAACGAGCAACACGATGTCCTAACGCCTTCTTGAGGTGCGATACATGAAATACATTGTGCACCTTGCTATCTGCCAATAGATCCAACTCATAGGCCACTTCGCCTATCCGCCTGATGATTCTAAATGGTCCATAGTATCGGGGCTTCAGTTTCTCTGCACCACCCTTCCTAAGAGTGGACTAACAATAGGGTTGCAACATCAAATGCACCATGTCCCCAACCTCAAATGAACGCTCCACTCTCCTCTGGTCTACATACTGTTTTTGTTGATTTTGTGCCTTCTGAATGTTCTCACGAAGTGCTCTCATAATATCTTCATTCTCATGTAAAAGATCCCCAACACTGGGCACTCTACTGTCACTCAACAATAAATCAAGGAAGTTCAGCGCCTCATACCCATATAATGCCATGAATGGGGACATCTGAATTGACATGTGGTGAGTGGCATTATAACAGTAATCACAAAGATGAATCCACTTCACCCAACCCTTTTGTTGCCCTGCTATATAGTTTCGAAGGTATCCTTCCGCCCATTTATTTACAATTTTCGTCTGACCGTCTGTCTGCGGGTGGTAGCTAGTGCTCGGAGTAAGCTCGGTCCCACAAAGCCTAAATAGTTCTTTCCAGAAGTGACTCAAGAACCGACTGTTCCTGTCACTGACAATGCTTCGAGGTAGCCCATGCAACTTGAATACCTCACGGAAAAACAGTTCTGCAACCTGCGTAGCTGAATATGTAGCTGCTATCAGGAAAAAGTGAGCATATTTAGTGAGGCGATCAACAACTACATAAATACAGTCTCTACCCTGGGCTTTTGGCAAGCCCGTAATGAGATCCATCGACAAGCATTCCCACTTCTTGTCCGGAATCGGAAGCGGCTGAAGTAGCCCAACTGGATAGTTGTGTTCCTGTTTGTTCTGCTGACAGACTGGACATTCTCTGACATATTTGAGGACGTTTGACTTGAGTCATTTCCAAGTGAAACGCTCCTGAACCTACTTGTAAGTTTTGAAATATCCAGGATGTCCGGCCATAGGTACATCATGGAAGGCCCTTAATATCGTGTTCTTCATTTTTTATCCTAGGGTCAAAAAGATCCTCCCTTTGTAAATGATAAGATCATTTACAACTGAATATCTGTTGTCTTGTACTGAACCCTCAACTATGCCAGAAGCCCATGAGTCTTTGGCATATTCTGCTATAATCAGGTGCCTCCAATTCTCTGAAATCTCAATCATAGAGTTCAAATGTGGTCGGCGTGATAAGGCATCAGCCACAACATTCTGGGTCCCTTTGACATAAGCGATGTCAAAGTCGTATGATTGCAACTTACTAACCCACTTTTGCTGACGATCATTGAGATCTCTCTGTCTGGGGAAATGCTTCAAGCTGTTATGATTGGTCTTAACACAAAATTTGCTGCCTGTGAGGTACTGCCTGAATTTGGCCAACGCATGCATGATGGCCAACATTTCCTTGTCATAAATGTTGTAGCTCCTCTCTGGTCCTCTTAACTTTCGGCTCTTGAAAGCTATCGGATGCTTGTCCTGCATGAGGACTGCGCCAATCCCTTCATCCAAGGCATCACACTAAAGCTCGAAGGGTCTAGTGAAATCTGGTAATGCAAGGACAGGACAAGAAGTCATCAATTGCTTAAACTTCTCAAAACACTCCTGTACCTCAGGAGTCCAAACGAATGCCCCTTTCCTTGTTAGGTCTGTAAGTGGTGTTGCATGATGTGAATACCCACTGACAAAACGGCGGTAGAAACCACACAAGCCCAAAATTCCTCGAAGCTGAGTAAGATTCTCGGGAGTCAACCACTCAATAATAGCTCTGACCTTGTCGAAATCCATACACACACCCTCTGTGCTGATAATATGACCCAAGTACAGCAACTCAGTCATACCCAACTCACATTTTGATTCCTTGGCATACAAGGACTCACTATCTAGAATACCCAATACTGTATCTAGATGTGCAATATGCTCATCCCAAGCCTTGTTGTATACCAAGATGTCATCAAAGAAGACAAGAACGAACCTCCTCAATTATGACTGGAAGATCCTATTCATAGTGGACTGGAACGTAGCGGGTGCATTGGTCAGCCTAAATGGCATAACCATAAACTCAAAGTGTCCACAATGACAACGGAAAGTTGTCTTATCAATGTCCTGTTCCCTCACACGAATCTGATGATACCCTTACCTCAAGTCTATTTTTGAGAAGCAACGGGCACCGTGTAGCTCATCTATCAGCTCATCAATCTGGGGAATAGGATACCTGTTTTTGATTGTCCTTTTATTTAGTAGTTTGTAGTCAATGTACATCCACAAGGTACCATCTTTTTTCTTCACTAACACAATGGATGAGGCGAATGGTGACTTACTAGGTCTGATGTGTCCCATAGCGAGCAACACCTCAATAGTCTTCTCTATTTCATCCTTAAGTCGCTTAGAATGCCTGTAAGGTGTGACAATCACGGGCTTTGCACCCTCTTCCAACTCGATGAAGTGCTCAATACCACAGTCTGGTGGTCTACCCGATGGGATCTCACTGAACACCTTAGCATGTTTGATCCTCAACTCCTGTATGTCGGGATGATAAACTGGGATTTGATGTTCCTCTTGTGATGGCATCAACATACACTCAACTACCCATTCGATCATGTCGTGTCGCATGAGTCTCTCCATTCTACTGAGGGATATCATTTTGAAATTGCTATCTCGAATGGCTTTCAGCACATGGTTCCTTCCGTCCACCCTGAATCTATTTCCATATCCCGAAGGTTAAGGGTAAACTCTCCAATGTCATGAAGCCATTGCATCCCTAGGACCATATCGGTGTCTCCCATATTCACCACATAGAAATCTGCCTTAAAGTCATAATTATTTAACCTCATAGGAAGGTCTGCAATCATCCTATCACACTTGAGCGTGTAGCCATCCGCGACCTTCACTCTTATGCCCTCAAATTCTTCAGTCTGAATTCCACACCTTTCAACCAGCCTTGCATCAATGAAATTATGCGTGGCACCAGTATCCAATAAGGTAATGATCTTTTTCCTAGCTAAGACCCCTCACATTCTGAGAGAGCCCTCTCGCTGTATGCTTGTGAGAAGTGCTTCTTGAAGCTTTACTTCCTCCTCCGTCTCAGCGCCGTTTTCAATCTCATTCTCAGATTTTTCCACCTCGGACTCCTTATGCTCAGTGTATTGGTCAGATTTTTCGGAATCAGAATCCTCATAGTACGCCCACATTATTCGGTTAGCCTTCCCCTTAGGCCTCAGAGGACAGTCGTGGTTTGCATCATAGGGCCCTTTACAATAGAAGCACAACTTCTTCTTGCGCAAGTCATCAATAGTTTCTTTGTCTAATGGGGCTGTTGATTTTCCTTTAAAATCTAATTTCTCACTCTTCTTAGAGAATGATTTGTCATCCTTGTATGAAGAGGATGCTTTAGATGAGGACTTGCTTTGTGGGGCTGCAAGTTCCATGCTTCTCGCTTTTCTCATAGCCTCCTGTAGGGTCGAGGGATCAAAAGCTTTGATCCAACCTCTCAATGGTTCTAGGAATCCTTCGATGAATAACACCACCAATCTTCTTTCGGATATGTTGGGAACAATAACTAACAACCGCTGGAAATCACTTCTATATCCCTCCAAACTCCCAACCTACTTGAGTCGGGCTAGATCTCTGAAATATGTTTCTAGATCTTTCCTATCAAAGCGTTCAATCAACCGATCAACAAACTCCTAATAAGAAGTAATACGATCATGTTGCAGGGTCACCAACCCGTGGTACCACCAATCGTGGGCTGCTCCCTCTAAATGCAGTGTAGCATATTTAATTGTGTCCACCTCTGCCATAGGTCGAAGGTTCAAGAAGGTATCCAACTTATGGACCCGAGACTGAGCTGTAACCGTCCCACTACCATCAAATGTGGGTAACGTGAGTTTATTGGTGGCATGCTTGAGATCACTGTGTTGATCTTTGTTTTGTCCTCTTAGTCTCCGGGTCGATCTGTCTCTGTAATGCTCTCTTCTCTAACTAAAGAATTTGTCAAAGCTTAGGCATTCTCTCACCTGGGGTGACAACAATTCCCATTCGTCATTAGCAGCCATGAGAGTGTCTACAAATATTTCTTCTCTTTCTTCTTCTGCGTTACCATCTTTTGATTCATCCCTCAAAAAGGTAGGCCGAGTGGGTCTATCAGCAGTTCGTGAAGGGGCACAATTTTCCCTAGGTGTCCCAATCACACTCCTGTTATCCTCTACAACTCGGTTTTGTTGTATCCGCGGAACAAACTGCTGCATCGTTGCTGTGAACTCTTCAAAAGCCCAAGTCATCCGCTCAAAAAGCTCTCTACCATCTCTGTCTTTATTGTTTTCCTCATTTGTTCTTTCGTTTCTCGGTGGGCCCTCTTCTTCCTTGTCACCCATTTCTGCTACTGGTATATCTTCAAATGGGTTATCCTCCTACCAATTGTCTACTTGCGCTGCCCTTCTGCGAGTGTAGTACCTAGTATGACCTCTCATGTGAAACTTTGACCCTCCAAGATGGCAGGATCAAGGCTCTGATACCACTGTAGTGTTCCACCACTCTGCTGATTGGGTTTCACTATGATTTTTGTAGGTCTGATTTTTTGGTTTTCAATTAATATTCTTCTTTTTTTGTGTTTTTGCATTTGATGTCAATAATGCTAACAATACTAACAAGCATTTACATGCAATAGGAACTTTAAATAAACTAATCTACTAAGACCATTCGAGTAATGACTCAATTCAAGTGCCAAATATACTTTCTTCATTACATAATAGGTTGCATACAACACATAACATACATCTTTTCAAAAGCTAGATATATTTTTTATTAAACTTTAACTTACAGCCTTGTAACTCTGTGAATAGTGTTTTGCTACAGTACCAAACCCCAAATAAGTGCTTACAACTTTCGAGTGACAAGCTTCTCCCACCAAGAGACGAATTGAGAAGCTTTTTAGGGTAAGGGCACCCCTTTTGGAAGTGATTGCAGCCACTAAAAGGAGGCATCTTTTTTCTTTATGCTGATTGAAACCCTCATAAAAGGGTGGCTGGCTGTAGGTGCAAAAATCAGCTCCAAAACCTTCTAAAATGCAAACAGCTCCCTTGTAGATGAAAATGGAGTCAATGGCAGCAAAGTCCCTGTCAGAAGAAAGCTCTAATAACTTGCAAACAGCAATATATGACTCCAAATGAAGTAACTAAACTCAAATCAGCAACTTTAAGGTGGTGTTTCACACCCTCAAGCAACTCACAAACGAACAACAAGCCCCCTCCAGGCTCACTCACTGCAGAAATCAGGAAACCTAGTTTTCCCTCTCTCCCAAACTCCAAACTCACAAGCCAAGCAAGCAAAATAATCTTCAAACATGAGGAGGTCGAACTTCTCCTCTTTCTTTTATAATTTCACATTGAAATCACTATTCATTAAAGTGAGTTACTATTCACTTACGTTATAACTTTTTTCCACTTTAGTAATGAATAGTAACTGAAAAATATAAAGTGACCCCTCCTTTTTTAAGACACATGGTCTCTAGACCAAGGATGGTGAAATTAAAGGTGAAGATCATAATTTTTAAGCATAAATATCACGCCAATTGCACAAATTCACCCTGTCGCCATACTCCGGATATCAACACTACAAATTCACGACCAAGTGCCCGTTCTAGTGACCCTCTATCCAAAACCATTAGCCTACGAGGGTCGACGTGATAGGCTAAGCCTTAGTTGTAAAAGCAAGGAGATTTTAGGGTTCCCTACTCCTCTACTTGTCTATAAATAAGACCAGCCTTGCTCATTTATTTTTAACCAGTGAACCACGGGGACGCGTTTCCCCCCAAAATGTGACCCGTTTCGGAAACGGGGACGTCCCGGGGACGGGGGGACGGGTACTTGGCGTCCCCCGCCGTCCCGCCACCGCCACCAAAGCCCCGCCGGAGACGGGGAGACGTGGAGACGTCTCCAAGTCTCCTGGGGAGACGTCTAGGAGTTTCTCGGGAGACTGGGAAACGCCTAGCCGTCTCCCGTGTTGAGACGCGTCTATGGACGCATAAAACAAATTCTATGGGGAGACGTCTAGGAGTTTCTCGGGAGACTGGGAAACGCCTAGCCAGAGGAGCCTTCACAGATTGATGAGGATGATCCTACCACTTCAGATGCAGGGCTGGTTGGTGTGAGCTTGAGGGATCTTGACCATGTGGAGTCTAGCAGTTCCAGTGATGGGGAGTTTGGAGATGATTAGAGGCCTCCATTCACTACATTTTGAGTTTCGACATTTTGGCATTTTGTCTTTTCAGTTTTCATTTTGTAATGCTACTTATTGTAATGAACTAATGATGAATCATGTAATCAATTAATCATCTTTATAGACTTTGTCATATCATCAATGTTATTCATATTTGGGCCTTTGGCGATATAATAGAAATCTCCAATTTGACAATTCAAATATCTTCGTATTTAGATTTAGTATTTCAAATTTTGCCATGTTATAAATTTACTAATTTCCTATAGTTTCATTTGAAATGTAATTCTTATACTGCTATACTATTATACATCTTTTCAAAACTAGTTTTTCAAGTACTATAAGTATATGTATAACTATATCAGCGCCACCCCCCCGCCACCCCCCCGCCGCCGTCCCCCCGCCGTCTCCCTGCCGTCCCCAAACTAAGGCCCTTTGTCCCCCCGTCTCCGAAACGCGTTTCCCCGTCCCCCCGTTTCCCCATCCCCCAGGCCCGTGGAACATTGTTTTTAACCGTACTTGTGATAACAAATTGCTAGGCCTCTTTTGCCTGCAAGTTGTTGTTGTGTAGTTGCTGTTCACTTTGTGTAAGAACGAGTTTGCAAGTCTCTTTTAGCTGCAAATTCTTGTTCAATGCATGTGTTTAGTGTAATCTTTTGTTCCAGAGATTTGAGAAATAAAGTCTTGTGCCTATTTTTCCCTGATATAATGTCTCAAGTTTCTGTTTATTGTGTTATGCTTATATGATCTTTAATTTCAGCTTGCATTGAAAGTAAGTAGATGTATGTTGGAAGGAGAGTTTATCTAAGTATTTTGTCAGAGAATCAAACTTTGTTCATTTCTATTTCTCTTACTCTGCGTTTACTTGAGAAAATAGAAACGTCATTAGCGTAGGTTAGTCGTAGTTGAAATTCCTTAAACAGAAAATCTCAGCTATGCCGCTTGAGTTTTATAAACCTTGTGCTCTTAGTTGAACCAAAGAAATAGGCAAATTAGATTTAATTTACTTTCTTGAAGACCATCAGCAAAGAGAGAGCTTCCCCTCCTAATTTGAAGAGCAGTTTTACTGTGCATAGTTGTTTGTTTCTAATTCGCATTCCAAAGGTGTGAATTAAAACGCAAACATACATCACTGGTTTCTTGCATTATAATGAACAGCAGCACCAAAAAGATTCTTAATTGAAGATACAATGACTGTAACAGACTTGAAACATCCTTCACTAAATCCCGTACACTTCATAACAGGTCATTACATTACATAGCATCATGGACAGGACTGCAACAGTAGTTACACTACTGATTTCTGAGTATTGACTTGATTGATTACAAGATGGAATAACCCAGATTTGTACAGCAGTTATGAGGCTCAGTTCCAAACACCATTTACACACAGCCTAGGAAGAAACAGGCTCAGTAAAGTGAATCAGACCTGACTGTCATATGATTGAGCAAGCTAATAACAGTATAAATGACTAACATGCCACCAATTACAACCCAGCACTTCCAAAAATGGTGAAAGGCACAGTTAAAAGTTTCCAGACCTGGGTAATGAATGATATCTAAGCACAGTTTACACACAGTAGCATATAACACTCAGTTTTCTGATTACTAGCAATAACAGACCTCAGCAACAATGAATTCTGAGTGGAAAGAAGGATGTGAATTCTGAGTGGAAAGAAGGATGAATAATGCAATATAAATTATGCTCAGACCTGGTATGGTGTTGGTCTGTGACTGGAATGTCTGAAACATCTCTAGAACTCACCCAGAATGCAACTTCAGACCCGTTCAGAATGATAAATGCATAACAGTAGCTTCTATAGGGTTTGAACTCCACAATGATAACCACGCCCAGCCATATTCAGACTCCTATGACCTTCAGAAAAGCATGGCACATATTCTTCCACACAAACCCTTATAAAATTCTGAATATAACCTCTTACATGGCACTAAATTGCAGATTTCATAGATATCACTGTTCACTGGTACTGTAGCTCGTGTACTGTAGCATGGCACTGTTCACGCCACTGTAGCAGCTAACAAAACTTCTGATCTACGTAAGCAATCTCTGAAAATCAAACAAAACTATCTCCAGTTGAGCACAAACGTGACCTCTAAATAAAGCCACCAATATTTGCACAATGGAAGAGAGGCTACGTTCTCTAAGATTGAATTTACAGCAAAACCCTAGGTTTCTTCCTCAAAGCCAAAGCTTCTTCAGAAAAGACAAGTGTTGAATGATTTCAAGAATGAATTCATTTGCATTTCGAAACCCTTTTATACTCTCCTTCATTGGGTCAATTTCTCCAAGAGGCCCCTTTTTAATCATTTAATAATATATTATAATGTTTGCTTGCCTTTTGATTTGAATTTATTATTTATATTATTTAATTACTTGAGCGCCAATATCAAGGAATTTTATAATTTGTCATTTATCATTAAATGGCCCACTTATAATAAAGTCAAAATAAAACATTATAATATGCACTTTATAATTAATTATTAATAAAGTATTACTTTATTAATAATTAAAATGTCATAGCTCCAAAAATACTCATTATTTCTCGATTCCGTCAAAACCAGGTGGTCAACCACAGAAACCACTACCAATCCAGATGCCTTTCCCAAAATCGAAAGGTCGGCCACTGACACTCAACTGACTTACTATAAATAGTAAGTACCTCAAAACGGAACCAAAAAAGTCTAAATAGCCTAGCCTCAAAATATACCAACAAATAGGAGAGGTAAACACTATCAACTGCCACTTGAAGAGCTCATTAACGCCCAACTGTACCCTCTAATCACTGAACACTAGCGTACGAGGGTCACATGATAGGCTAATCCTCTTAACTCTGATGCTCTCAAAAATGGAGACATTATATTGCGGCTACTTTTGGAGTTATTCAAATGCCACATATTACTAGCGCCAGGTTGGAACTAACAAAAGTCTATAGCTGCCACCGTGTCTCTCATAAGGTGCGAATGGTGCTTAGATAATATGTCCTGGCCATTGTATATTACCTTGGATACTGAAGCAAGTCGAATGGTATTGATTAGAGGTTTGCATTGGAGTTTAGCATTGAATTATATTCTGAATAGAATGCTCTGAATTTCCTGGAAGTGAGAAAGTAAATTAGCAAGTATTAAGGGGCCGCCGAAATTAAAGGAGGAGCATGTAATGATCGAATGCGTCCAGGGAAAGGTCGAGACTCCAAGGAAATCTTCGTAGTCTTCAAACCTCTTACGCAGCCTTTTAAAAAATTCATATGCTAATCGTTGCTAAGGAAAGGAGGGGCGCTAATGCAAAATTTAAGAGCTGAGCTGCTAAGTTTATTAAAATATGCATCGGGTCTGGGTGCAAGCAGGAGTATTTAGAGCAGTGATTAATTCATGAGCCATTATAACCCTTGCAAAAGTATGAGGCCATATATGAATCAGATGCTAGCACTTGAAGTGGACAACCAAACATCATACTCACTGTCTACCAGGTTAGCGTCATATGTAAGATTTTACTAAAAGATTGGTTTGTATTATTTAAAGATAGTTTTTTGGAATTTGTATTAGCCGTATATTCAGAGTATGAAGCAAATCTTATTTATAAGACTTGCTCTGCTAAAAATAATGAAGGAAAACGATATTGTGAATGCATTGTAAAAATCAATTACATACTGTGAAACAAAAATTGATTACAAACTCAGAGCAACAGTGAGTGAACTGTTTGACAAAATGCCTCAAAGGATCAATTGGTGATTTGATTCAAAAAAATTGGTTATTAAATTTGCTGAGGAAAGTACAGATCAGGGTAGGCCATTAAAGACATAACGCTTTTTGTTATAGGGTTAAGGTATTTTAGATTTTCTTAAGTTATACTCTGAATAGATTTCTTTTAGAAGATAAATTTTAAACCACAGTGAGAGTTTTTCTTTTAATTTATACCCTGATGTGGATTTAGATAAAAAAGACAGGTTTTCCCCTAAAATAGGTCAGTTTCATAAAAGATCAGCCTACTATTTTAGGTCTTAGGTGAAAGAAGAATGGATTTTTTTCAAGTCCTGTTCATTTTTTAATAAACACCATTTTTTATAATGTATAACATGTATTTTTATCCATATGCACTATGTTTGACATGAAATAACAAAAGTACTTATTTCTTTATTTAGTTTCCAATTTTTTGCCAAGTTTTTCCCATTTTATGCCCAAGTAATTGAATTCCATTTAAACTTTTACAATGGTGTGCCAATGCCGCACAACTGATACCCTACTATGATTGCTGCTGGACAAATATCAAAAAGGAAACTTCATGACAAAATACACCATAGAACCTTTACTTCACATCTATTAATGTCTTCAATTCTGCACACGTTAAGAAACAAGACTTAAATACATAGGAATTTCTGTCTTACCATAACAGATTATGGAGAGTGTTTAGCTATAATATCTTGGTAAACAAGCAATTCTCTTAAATTATGCTTTGCATTGAGATCTTAAGATCTGAAATAGAACAAAAACACTAAGGTAATACTAAAGTTACTGAGAACTTTCACAAAAAGATATATTCAAAAGATACCACTTCAATGTTTAGGGACCAACATTTCCTCCATTTCCTCTCTACTGCTATTGTACTTTTATGTACAATTACATAACAAAGGCCAGAGAATAATAAACCTTATATCCATCTTAGTATCGGCAGCTCCAAGCATAC
Organism: Sequoia sempervirens; assembly: GCA_007258455.2. Classification (NCBI taxonomy): domain Eukaryota; kingdom Viridiplantae; phylum Streptophyta; class Pinopsida; order Cupressales; family Cupressaceae; genus Sequoia; species Sequoia sempervirens. Next base: position 103,526 of record VDFB02115171.1, on the reverse strand, counting down.
AGATAAACCGACTTGGGCAATGGTCAAAGCCATGCAATAATGTTGCCCACCGAACAGCACAAAATCTTGCTTCACTTTCCACCTTGTAAAAATTAAAAATTAAATGAAAGAAATTTCAAATGTGTGTTCAACCATTATAATATAATCCAGTCTTATAACTACCAACTAATGTTAGTCAGCACAAACTTACCACTTGACAATTTTCCAGGAGAAGTTCATCCAGTTTTTTCAACACCATCTCATCAGAGCCCTTTCCATATAAAATGCAATTGTTCATATTAGTGGAGATTAGACACAAATTAATTGCCAAATTAATAGAAATTTGAGATATAATTCTATCAAGCAAACTTCCACTCAAACAAACAATTTCAGATCTCAAAAAACTTCTGAACAAACAATGGCATCCAAACAAATCTTTTAGTAGAATTCAAATCTAAGGCACACTTTTCTGTCTCTGGCTCCATGCTACATAGTTTCAGATTCACTTGTCTCTAGGACAGTGATCATCCATCAATATCTCTCTGATGAAAAGAATTGGTGCCTGGCCTAAATGAAATCTGGCAACAAAGAACCCAATAATCCAACTGTACATAGAACCTAGAAAAGTTGAGGAGTTATGGTTGTAATGGGCCTAAGGGAAATCTCCATCCATAGTCACAATATAATCCCAATATTGTTTTAAAATTGCTCTGTAGATTTTCCTTCAAAGCAAACCTTCTTAAATCCTCTTGTCAAATTTTGGGTGTCAATTGAAGACCGAGAAGAGAATTGTCCACATCTAGACTCAAATTGTCAAGTAAAGCAATAGCTTGGGCGAGAATAACCTAAACCCTAGTCAGCTACCTCATGGACGATTGCTGGGCTAAACACTAATAGCTGCTTTGTCCAGACAATCTCCTCGCCATATGCCAAGAAAAAAAAAGACATAGTGAGACCCTCCTCAATAAGAGCCCATCTTGTGCAACACAGTCCCAGATTCAAAACCTCTAAAGACTATTTTTAATAATTATAGTTGCATAAATTCGCTAACTCTTACTTTCAAAGAATAAGTTATGTACAATGAAGGACCAGTGAAAAGAACTCCAAGGTAGAGATAGAAGTAATACATCTCAACTTTTACCCCTTAAATGTCAAAATATCTGTTTTACCCTCCTGTCTTGCCATGTTGACATCCAAGCACTGGTTGTAACAGACACTGTCAAAGCATCTAGTCAACAATAGAAACCTACAACTGCCAAAGCCATCAAGAAAAAGTAATTGGAAACAAGCGTAATGGAAATAACTAGACTACAATGGAGGCAACCTCTGTTAAAGTAGGACATCTCAAGATGAAATTTCCAGATTATAGATGTATAAGCAAAATAGTGTAGGACAGAGTGGACAATACTTCTACTGTAGTGGATATCTTTTGTGTTGACTGCATGGTTACAAATCTGTTCAGTGACTCATCCATATTAAACTATGACCAATTTTCAAAAAATTTGCAAAAACTATGAAGCAAAACTTCTCTATCCTCTTATGGCTTTGGAATCCCAAAAGATAGCACATGGTATCAACATAGATTCCGTTGCCCAAGTCTTGCTCCCCCTTGTGTTTTAAGTATTTGCATTAAAGTAATCATAAAACCATACAGCACTGAAAAAGCCCAGAAACTTCTGGTTGAAAAAATAAAATTTTGTTATAATGATGCTGAATTCAACAATAAAACCACCCTTTCTCAAAGTGTTCAATTGGAAAAGAAATATAAGTACTAACAAGACAATCGCTTTGTAGGTGGCTTTTGCATGAACATTTCAGATCACACTCCATGATCCATAATCAGAATGAGTAAAAAATACAATGGATTGCAGACTTTGTTCATTGAATAGATGGTAAGGTCAAGGGTAGGAAAGGAGGGAGCAGGAAACTAGATAAATTAAGATAAGAGATAGAAAAAAAGCGGGATGAGGATTGGTAAACAATTAAGACAACACCTACAAATAATATATTAAAATAAACAGAAGAGATTACAACTAAGAAAAAGGGGGATTAATACAACAATCTATAAACTAAAGTTAGTACTAAAAACCACTATCATTGCACTAAACCTCCCCAACCTTTTCTTAGTTCTATCCTATTCTATTTATTTTCATATATTATTGGTAGTTGTTGTTTTAATTTGTTTATCGATCCTCATCCTGCTTTTTTTCTCTCTCTTATCTGAACTTCTCTCATTTCCTACTCCCTCCTCTCCTACCCTTGGCCACACCATCTATTTAGTGAGAAAAGTCTGCAATCCATTACATTTTTTCCCTCATCCCGATGATGGATCATGGAGAATGATCTGAAATATTTATGCAAAAAACATGTACACAGTTATTAAAAAAAGCACTCTCAAACAGTTAAATGGACTGTGGAAATATCATGTCACACCTTGTATGCTGCAGCAAGTGAATTAACTGCTTCTTGCACTGTGAAACGAATAGAAGAATCCTCCTGCTTTAGAGCTTGAAAAAGACGGACTGCCATTTCTGTATTTCCTCTGCTCAAAAATAGGAACCAGATCTCTAAGATAGTTCCCAAATTGCTACCATATTTATTCCTACAGTTAAATGCTCATGAACCTTAAATAAGTATGATATAAAAACAATTACAGAAAATCTAGAATATTTTCTTAAAAGTTTGTGTGTATCTGAGACCTGAACAGTTGCGGTGTTCGTGGAGCAAGCTGCCCAATAGCCTGATATGAAAAGGCTTTAATTTCCTGCAAGGAAAATTCTGGAAATATCAACAACACATTAAAGACATTGAACTTGAAAAACAATATCGTTAAAAGTGTTTTCATCGTGCCAATTCTCACTCTGAAATGAAACTAATAAATTGTTAATATAACTTAATTAGATAGTAAACCACACACTTCTCCTATCTTAATTAGATAGAAAACCACATAATACCTATGAATATTCTCCTGTCTTCATTAGATACAAATCACAGACTACAAATGAATTATATCATGTCTTTCAATCAGTCACAAAAATTAAAATGTACCACTTAAGAAATAAGGAAAAGACACGATTCCCATAAAGTCAGCATTCATATGGTGAATAATGGAAGGTATTTATGCCCATTAAAGCAGCGAACCAGACCTGACTCAACCGTTGCTTTCCCATCAAGAAACTTTAAAACCCCAGTTAAAATAAGAGGTCCCATGAGCTTCAATTGATCTTCAGATGCCTGCAGTAAAGAGACAGAAAAAGTAGATTACTAATTCAGTTCTTGACAGAAAGTTTTGACTATCTTACCTGAAAGAAAACACTCAAACAGGGAAGAAAAAACGAGTTTCCCTATTCCATTTCTGAGAATCATATAAAAGAGGCTCTAAAGTCACAAAGATAGTCAGAAATGAGACAACTGCCCAAACGTTTAACTCTAAGGATACATCTTAATCCAGATATAATCCCAAAAAAAGGCTTTGTGGTATTCCATCTCATGTCCTCTTTATTAAGAGGATACACTTCAAAAAATTCCATGCCTGATAATCATATGAAGAAGTCACAAAGATGGTCAGAAATGAGACAACTGCCCAAATGTCCAACTCTAAGAATACATCTTTGGATATTGTTAAATGAGGAGTGGAGAGGGAGGAAGAATATCCTTATACTCAAGAAATTATTATTTCAGTTTTCAGGTGATACTATGATACTACCCAAGCAAGGGAAGAACATAGAGCCAATACCCAGCATGAAAAAAATTTGCCCATAGAATTACGAATGAAAACATGCTACAGCTATACTCGAACCAGCAACATTAAAATCAGATTATAGAACAGCAATCTGATTTCAGAAATCAAAAATAAACTCAATCTGCACTCCTGGATGAAGCACAGTCTTCAGAATCCAACTGGGTATTGTCTTGCAAGTACAAAACTTAATGGATGGAGCTAGGATGTATGCTTTCCCCGAAAAGAGCTCTGAATTCATTTCAGCAGAATTTCGATACAATAATCCATAATGAATACCAAATGTTGGAGCAAAGGCTTGCATTCATAACACTTTTGAGGTGAGAATTTGTCAGAACCCTGGTGGTTCTCAAATCGTAACCCAACTGAAGTTTTTGTGTTTTTTGCAATTTTTGGTTTTTTTGTGATTTTGAGGGGTTTTGACAAAATAATAGATTGCTGCGATTTTACTGATTTTCTTCTATGGCGGCTGCAATAAATGCTGTATGGTACGGCCAGTAAAAGAAATGACTCTCCAGTCTCCGTATACAATGCCAGATCTCCAGAAAAACCCAAGACAAAGCCAACGCCCAAGACTGAGTGCCAGTATCTGAAAGCCAGGGAATAATCTCTGAAGGAAATACGTACGGCCTGCAGGTACAGAGTACGGCCTGTCTGCAGCAGTAATAAATAATGTACGGCCTTTGGAAATTGTGCCAAATCTCAAATGAATGTCCTCTGAAAAGTACGCCTTGACTGCTAGATGAAGTTCCCTGTGATTCTCTGATAAAATAACTCAATAATTTCGAAACTGTGATCTCTGGATGAAATCACCAAGTGCCAGCTTCAACTGATATTTCACAGCCTCAGTCTGCCTGATCTCTGAAGAGGTTACGTTCTCCAGAAACGATCGTCTGCCAGAAACCCTAGGGTTTGCAAACTCCAAAGTTCAGATGCAAGTTCAAGACAAAATTGAATAATAACACGATAGTTCGATTTTGCCTGTGAAAGGAATATATTGCTCCTTGAGAAAATTCGACCTAAACTCCATTTTAATAAATCATTTAAATTAATGATTTAATTTGCACTTTTGACTTAGGAAAAATAATTAATCATTGGCGTCCCCTTTTTAATGAATATAAATACTCATTAAGTCACCTTTTAATAATATATTATAAAGTACGATTAAATACTTTATAATTAAGCCAAATAATTAAATATTTAAATATTTCAATAAAGTGACTTTAATATAAAGTCAAATTATTAAATATTTAATAACTCATAAATACTGTATTTCTCGTCAAATCAACCAATGTTGAACTAGGTCGATTCAATTTGAATGGTGAACGGTGCCACTGAGAAATAGCGACCCCTAACTTTCTAAAATAGAAAGTTTCACGAAAATGCTCCTTTGGAAGATTCCGAAGGCAACGATACAGCCTGCTGGAGCTACCAAACACTGGATAACTGCCACCGATGATCCTCTGCACACCCTGTCAGCCTACGAGGATCGAAATTATAGGCTAACTCCTCGACAAGCAGTGTCAGCTAAAACGGGGACATGACAGAATTCCTTCTTTTCCCTCCAAGAATGGACGCCCAAACTTTTGGATAATAATTTTTCAAAATAAAACATTTTAATCTCCACACTCTCCAAGGCGTCCAAGGCAAAAAGGCAATTATTTAACCTTTAAAAATATTAAATACCTCACATGAGGTGGTGTCCACCATTAAACTCCACCTTTTAAAACATCATTAAGTCATTACTCTAGGTCAAGGGGCCAAAAATGCTAATAAGATATTAAATGACTTAAATAAATCATTTTACCAAAATGAGCGTCAAAATGCTAAAAGCCAAATATACCCAAACTGCTTTGCCCGAAATGGAAATTGCACTAGATTGTTGAACTGTTGCCAACCGAAGCACTGCCAAAAATAGAACTTACTAAAAATAGTAAGTTGTTCCAAACTCATTTTAAGCACAACCGAGCAGTTGTCGTGACTTACTAAAAATAGTAAGTGCTAGAAAAAGTTGTCAGATGGAGATGCATGTTACACCATTCTGAAGCTCTCTGAAAACCCGGAAAAACCCAGAAACCTTTCGCACATGCAAAATATCTGCCAAAAATGCATGTCATTTTCTTGTCATGCATGTTACCTCATCCTGAAGCTCTCCAAAAACCCAAAAAGCTCCACCAGGCATGCATCAAAAACTCACATGCAAACCTTCAAAAGCTCATCTGAAACCTCCTACAAAATAGGGAACCCTAATTTTCCCTTTTGATCAGCCTATGGATTTCCTAAAATAGGCTATCAGTCATAGAAGAGCGTATGGTTGAAATGGGGACATTACAAAGCAATAGCGATGGCATTTTTGAAAGAACCCGACTTACTTTTCTGTCGACTTAGCATATGAAACTTTTCATCAACAAACTTCTCATCCTCAGGTCCAAAATGATATATTTTAACAAACCATTATTCATTGAAGATTTTTTATCTTTTTTTGCATAATGTAAAACTCTTCACTCTACATCAACTTCTTCACTAGGCATTCAACAACAACATAACCAAATGCAAGAGATAACCTCTATAAAGCTTCAAATCCGCCATATTTTTTTGTAGCATGAAGCCCCACACATAAACCGAAACAAAAACACGAACTCGTTCTACTGCAAAGCAAGAGAGTTGATACCATCAATTTTCTATATTCTTGGCAATAATCAAGGACACAACTGAAATTCTTCATTCTTGAGGCAATCTCAATCCATTAACCTTGAGCAACATGGGCTCCAACTTACACAAATGGACTCCAATCTCTATCAGACTTGGTAAATGATTTCAACATGCTTAGATTCATCCCAAAAACTCATTACAACCATCCAAATATCAGACAACAATGATTTAAGACCAACCATAAATAAACTATGCATAGCTTTGTTCAAACATCAAGAAAACCATGTTTCTTTACCACTCTCCACCAAAATGAAACACACAATCTACCATAACTCATGAAAATAAATAAATGAACCTTTTTGTTTTAAAGGGTCTTTAGAACATGTAAAAACAGAACTTTTCACCAATTTTTATCACTTTTTGATGGTGGAATAAAAAGATATGAATTTTTCTTATTTGCTGGAAACCCTAGTTTCAGAATTGAGTAGTTTTCATCAAAAACGTCATAAATCACTCAAAACCCCATGAAAATTGATCAAACCAAGTGCAAATGAAACTAGATTCACATATCTAACATTTCCAATAGGTATGAGGTCTTTATTTGATCTGTACAATCCATACCATTCTCTGCAACATCCTGCAACTTTCAGAGAAAATAATCCCATAGGGCTGCCAATGGTAAAATGATCATAACTTTCTCCAAACTCAAGGAAAAAACACCAAACCAATTGCAAATGAAAGCTAGTTCATCCCTCTATCAATAAAAATCAATTTCAAATCTTTAAACCTTCATACAAAGCCGTACCATGTAAAAGAACATAGCAGAACATTGGAAATTTGCAGAAAAATTCATCTCTTCATTCATAAATTCTTGTTCAATCTACATTCCAACCCCCAATTCGACTTGGAGGCCCATTTTTATGCTTGTACAATCAAGTTATTCCCCCAACCAACCTACAACTACCATTTAACAACTTTTAACAAACCTTGTTGCATTCAAGCCTCCATGAGTTGTGATGACAACATTTGACAACTTTTGACAATGTTTTCATTTTTCAACTAAATGACACCAAACCTTCATCAATGACTCCAAATGACTTCAAACATATATAAAATGGCTCATCTAACCTTATTACAACATTAAAACACCTAATTTAATGAATTTATACAATTTGGCCTCATGGAGGCTTGAATCATTTTCTTGATGTTTGAACAAAGCTATGCATAGTTTATTTATGGTTGGCCTTAAATCATTGTTGTTTGATATTTGGATGGTTGTAATGAGTTTTTGGGATGAATCTAAGCATGTTCAAATCATTTACCAAGTCTGATAGAGATTGGAGTCCATTTGTGTAAGTTGGAGCCCATGTTGCTCAAAGTTAATGAATTGAGATTGCCTCAAGAATGAAGAATTTCAGTTGTGTACTTGATTATTGCCAAGAATATAGAAAGTTGATGGTATGAACTCTCTTGCTCTGCATCACCTTCCCAGGAAAGAACCACGACCCGAGTGATACCCGACACACATTATGAGTCGTCGCCTAAAATTAAACTCGAAATCTAAAGCATTGTCAAGCCATCACACTATACACAACCACATTCAAGAGATTCGCACAACTTTTAAGAATAGACTAGGTCAACACTATCTGCCCACAGCCAAGAGACGAATATGGAAAAAGGAATTATATTGGAGAGCATAGGAAAATCACAATTTCTGAAGAATTAAATCTTCTTTTAAGAAACGCCACAAAGACCATTTTCAACACAACCTCGACTGAAAAGCCGTTGCTAAATAGAACATACAGATAGAATAAAAAGAGCCGACGGAATTAAACAAGTCGCTAGGATTTATGTAGCCGCCAAGATCATGCATAAGCTAGAAGTTGCCTTTAATTATACAAGACGTTACAAAAATACTCGAGCCACATTTCATTTCAAACAAACTAATATGACATATGAATTTGACTTTTCCTTTCTAACAAAACAAGCTAATATGGCACTGTGTTGACAAACAAATCTAGTATGGAAAAAGACTTGCTAACTGAGTAAGCAAGCAAGCAACTGAATTAGACAAGCAGGTACTTGAAGTAGAGAAGCAAGTACCTCAAGTAAGCAAGCAACCAGCACAAGCAAGCAAGCACCTTGACATCAATGACAAAATACTCAACATAAGGTCCCCTTAACTAGCATTGGTTTTCTTATTTTGTAGTGAATCAATGGACATAATAGAACATCTCAATAAAATTATAAAAGCTTACAAGCATTATTTACCATAGTTATTAAGTTTTACAAAACAAATAATCAAATACAGCTATCAATTAGTAATTGCTTAAGATGATTTATTTTTGGGTATTACAATTGTAAATTTTGCAATAAAGAAAGAATGAGCTTAAACAATACAAAATCATTTGCTATAATACCACACAAAAGTAAGATAAAGAAATCATCAACATGAATTATCCAATTAGATGAACTACTTACATATTTGAATACCCAAACAGTGAACTCCATTCCAGCACGCTTCAGCCTTAAATTTGTCCCATTTCCTGTATTAGAAAACAAATTTCATTATTGAAGTCGAGAAACTACAACAAATGTTAGGTACTAGTCCTTGATAAATCACAAGAAAGCAAATTAATTAATGCAACAATCACATATAACTAACTAAACAACATTGTTATGGATTGCCTTGCCCATACCTATATACATGTTGAAGTTGCAAGAAGAATATTCATGTTTATGCATGAGAGTATGATATGTTATTCTACTAGAGCACTAAAGGAATAGATATTAGATACTAAGATACATAAGTCCCATTGAAGCCTATAGTGAGGGCCACCACCAAGCCTATCATGGCAAATCCTAGATAAGAGAGATTTTAAAAGTAACATTAGAGTCTGGAATTGAGTTCACTACTTTATGGCTAGCACTAATTACACAATAGCCATAATGCGATCATTCTTATGGATAAAGGAGCCCCTTAAAACAGATCTCATGTCCAAGCCCACAGTAGCACACCAAGTCCAACTCTCTATGAGGGAAACAATACAACACCCCTACATGAAAGAATAAAATCGATGCCTATGAGGCTCAAAGCAGCATAACGGACCAGGAATGAGGAGACACTATGGTTATATTCTAAGTTACCGTTTTGGTTTCAGGTTCAGGTTGGACGGTTCAATTTGCAAGTTCGGGCAAAAAAAATTTGGGGGTCGGGTTCATTTTGGGTTCCTTAATACAAAAACATATAAAAATCAAAAATATATACATACTTGCAGCAGTAATTAAGTTCAAAATACACCACCATATTAATAGTCAAATAACATAGCAAAAATACACCACCATTTTCATAGTCAAATATTAAAATATTATTGATACTCAAATGTCATGATATAAATTAAAGTTCAAATATAAAAATGTCAAGTGTTTACAATCAGCCATTATTGATCATTGATCAATCATATGGGTCATCAAAAAAAGCATCATCAGCATCCATATTAGATGCTACACTTTGTGGAGAACCACAAATAGCATCAGTGGCACTCGCACAAGCACTGCCACTAGCACTCTCATGCTCAGTAGCTGCCTCAGGCTCATAGTCATCATCAATATCAAGTGCAGCTAAGTTGGGTGCTAAAACCAAGCTTTTGCATTTCATCCAAATACCTTCATTTCACAAATTACTAGAGTATAGCAAAAAACTACCTTGTTTAGCTTGCTTAGTACTTCACAGGCTTATGCTTTTCAATTACTTTTAAACCTTACCTTGCTTCCACGAAAAATCTTATCACTTGTGAGAAAACTTGAAAACAAAATGACCTATAAATTTTCAAATGAAGTGAGTATACTGTTTTTAATTTTTGAATATAAATTGGCATAATATGAACAACCACAAGATTACTTGACAGTATAAATAACTTCATCTTATATATCCCTGCTTATACTACTTGACAGCATAAACTTCTTCATCTGGTATATCCCTGCTAGCATATTTATTAAACAATTAAGATCATCAAGACAAAGATCCCTCAGCTGGTATATCCTTCCATTGATCGCATTTTCATGTTCTATGAGTGATAAAAAGAGTAATCTTGGGAGATCAAAAGGCAGTGTTTTAAATTCCAGAACATGTGAAATGTGTATCCCAACAAGTGCTATTTAAGACTTCTACAATCCCACATATATCAACCTATTGTAGATGAATAATCATATACTCAATTCAAAAAATGCAAGGACTACTTATGAAAGAAGCAGCACATTAGTAGCACTAAGGATATGATAATAAGTAATTACCATATATACAATCAAAAATACATTGAAGAGTGGCTGGAAATGAGTTTGCTGCTCTAATAGAATGGTTAAACACTGAAATTAAGCGGGCTTTCAGTCCTGCGCTAGCTGGATTTATCCTTTCCTCAGAAGTGATTCCTTCATTGCTAACTGTACCTATAGAACAAAACCCAACACAACAACCTTCCTTCAGATAGTGATCAATGAAACAGAACAAGAACAGGTTGCTGGGAATTTATCCAAATAAAAATCATATCATTATAGTTGGCAATTTGGCACTGAATTACATAACCATTCCACTATCTCCAGAAAGCAGATAAAAAGCATGTTATGTTAATTACAATAGCTTAGACAACCCATGTAGAAGACAATGCAGATGATTTTTTTACAGCCCACAGCTTGTATGTGTCCCAACACTATAAGAAAGGGATGTACACGAATGCATACTGGACTTCCACTAAACTTCAGTAACATAAAACATAAAGTGTTTTTATTAAAAGACACCTATATTTTATTTGTGACCGATCCAGACACTGTCACTATCCAATATTCATCTCACTCTAAATTCACATCACTCCAAACTCGTGCCTCTGGCAAGGTATCATTTCCAGTTTCTATTGCTGTTCTTTTAAGAAAATTGTAAACCTTTTCAGTATCACTCAGCATTACAGAGGGAAATTTCCAACAATAAAAGGTTTCAGCAATTTATGGATAGCTCAAACACTCCTATAAAAAAATGCCATTGCCGTATCATGATATCTCTAGCTACTGCACTTATATTTGAAACATAAACCAGCAAATAGCATCTCCAATGAACATGTACAAAATACACAGAACTATAGAGATTAAGGAGAGCAAATTTTACACTACAGTCCTATATAAATTCAGAAATGTGTGACCATCAGCTAATGTGTCTCCTCAAACAAAACAAGTAGGAAAAGAAGGTATGACCATCCCAGCACCAATTACATTCTTTGAAACTAAATGTCCAGCTATCCTTCTACCTCTCTAAAATTACTCTATATGCACCAGATGCTTCTCCTTAGCCTTAAAGTGCCCGTACCGAAAGTATTGGCTTGTCAATTTTAATTAGCCTTCAAAAATAGCTTAAGGATTAAGCATCACAAGTAATTGATTAGTACCTTGAAAAAGGGAAAAGAGATTATTTATTAGTGCAGGATCTTCTAGGTTAGTATCTGCCACTTTCTTTTTCAATAACTCCTCCCCCTTTCTCGAAACATTCTCTTGACTGCAACCACAGAGAGAACCAATCTTGTCAATGCACAGCCTAAATCATGTACAAACAAAATACACTGAAAAAATTAGAGTTACTGTGATATGGATATTAAATATTGTCCACATTAAGAAATCTCAGATACCATTACAAGATAATAATTTGAACTTGAGGAAGCTCACCTGTCAGCACTAGCTGCTATATACAGAGGATAAACTAGTTCAGCAGCAAGAAGCATTCCATCTACCACATTTAGAATTCCTAGCTGGACGGAAACAAAGAGTGCCCTCAGATTAAAATTTCAAAAGTGGGATGAAATGTAGATAAAAATGAATCCACCACTTCTCATAGGATGGAACTAGACCAGAGCATATTGTAGATACACAATATTACCTTTCTCCTTAAAAGTTGTTCACCCTTGAGGACATGTTTTCCAGTAATACGACGGCTTTGCATTATTGAAAGACCTGGCAGACTGCACAAGAAGAAATAAATAAGACATTTGTAGCCATCATTAGACACCAGATTAACAAAATCTATCTAAGGACATATCCTAAACATCATACCCTTCTCCATTTGATGGAGGCAGTTGATATAGGATGGTCTGGAGGCAAAACATCAAGAACAACTGACAGTCTTCAGTTCCATTAATTTTCTTATATTTTGTAGCAACTGCTTCATCAATTTGATTGGCATGATGCTCCACGTTCTATTACCAAAATCATAATAACAAAAAAATTCAATGTCACAATAGCTTTTTAAATGATCTTCACATAAAACTGACTACAAATTTATATGATTTTCAAAAAAATAGAATGTGACTAACATACTTGACACCTATGTTATCATAATCAAGAAAAGAAGATTGGATCACAAAAACAGTGTAAGAAGCAAGAAACAGAGGTCTCCACAGACATAAGAATACTTACCATATGATTGAAGAATATTCCATGAACTAAGAAAGTGGAGAGTTTTTCAATAAGTTCTAAAAATACATAAAATAATGCATATTCTTCTTCATTAATTACTGCAAAAAATGTAATGTACACTTTCCAACTCCTTTGCGTTAAGTTTTCTACCACAAAAATTTATAACATGTTAGTGTGATTCAGGAGTGTTGTAGAATGTAGAACCTTAAGAATCTTTGTAGATATATATTTATAGAAGATAATAAAAGAAGACATCTTAGAGCTGCATTGAAGCATACTAAATTGCTCATTGTTTATGGTGTGCGTGTGTTTCTAATCTTTTTGTGTTAGTTTTATAGGACAGAAATGTAATAAGCAGAAAATACAACACAGTGAACAATGAACACAGCATTTTTACCCTGGGAAAACCCTCCTACTCGAGGGAGAAAAACCCAGCAAGAAATGATCTCTCATATATATATATATATATATATATCAAATGAAATAAGAGCAGCATTCTGCATACAAAATAATCAAGCCCTAAGCATGGCCAATTCTCATACAAAGACATATATTACTTCTCCTTAAGATGGCTCAAAACACTTCTTCTTAAAATGAGTCTGTTGTTGAAGAAACTCGACCTGCCTAGGAGAAAGTAAACTGCTGCTTAATGGCGAACTCCTGTTGCTGCTAGTATGCGAGTTTTAGATGAATGAACTTCTGCTAGAGGTGCGAATTGCTGCTTATGGAAGATGTGAATTGAATGAATGAATTGATGTCCAAATGAGAGGAATTGATCCTCCTTAAATACAAAACCAAGAGAACTCCCTTCTAGGTCAGCTTTTAGAAGGAATATAAATATTATTTAATACATGAAGGTCGACCTGCCTCTAAAAAGTAGCTCCCTAAGCTATAAAACACCAACACTCCCTCTTAGCTAGGGAGGTATTTTCCAGAGAACCTCGTCATGGAGTCTCTCAACATGACGCCCACAATGGCTACACCCATTTGTGGAAAATTCACATCTCAGTCTCAAAGATGTACAAGAGTTCATCACAGAGTCTCTCAACATGATGTCGTCATGGAATCTCTCAACATGACGTCCACAATGGCTACTCCCATGTGTGGAAAGAAATACATGTACAAGTGTTCATCACGGAATCTCTCAACGTGATGTCGTCATGGAGTCTCTCAACATGACATCCACAATGGCTACTCAAGTACAAGGGTTCATCATAGAGTCTCTCAATGTGATGTCGTCATGGAGTCTCTCAACATGACGCCTCATCTCAGTCTCAAAGATGAACAAGGGCTTGCACCTCATATTTCTCCATCACAGAGAAATATACACTACAAGGGCTTTCACCTCATATTTCTCTGTCTCAGAGAAATATACACTACAAGGGTTTTCACCTCATATTTCTCCGTCTCAGAGAAATATACACTACAAGGGCTTTCACCTCATATTTCTCCATCTCAGAGAAATATACATTACAACAAATCTTCATGATGATGTGACTCCCTCTGAACCTCCAAGTGCTTCCATCAACCTTCTGACCTCCTTGTCCAAGATTGCCTGCAATGCTTGTCATAGAGGAATGGTTTACAACGCACACCTCTGGCACTACTGACTTGCGAGAGTTCAGGACTATCCTTCTCGACCTCATCCCGGATCACCCTATTCTGAATAGGTTTGCGGAGCTACCAATGTTAAATCCAGATTGACTGTCTTGTGCAATTTTGTTCTCTGCAGCTGAAAAGGTCTTCCAAACACTACAACCCACTTGGCTGACACCTTCACTTCTTCTCAGTGAGTCATAGAACTCCCTCTTGATCCCTACCTCAGAGATTGCAAAGAAATCCTCTGGAAGTGAACTCCCCTCTATTGATGGATCTCAAAGCCTTAGTCTTCTTCCTAGACATGATCTCAACTTGTGTCTTGAATTCTCAGAATTTAACTCCCTCTAAATGTCATTTCCTCCTCTTCGAAGAAACTGATTGCAAATTCTCCATCCGAGGTTGATCCAACCTTGTGCCCTCGAATGAAGAATCAAGAGAGTTATGCATCACCAGCGCAGACCCAAGGCAGCAAGCTATGTCTCCATGTTTGTTCATTTCTTCAACCTGCGTGACTTCCTCACAAGATGCATCAAGCTATTCCTCCCTTGAATTCCTTATGCAATCTCTCATCATCCTTTCGCTTCTTGATCCATCCTACATTTTAGAGAGATTAATAATAGTTCATAGAATCAAACTACCCTGAAGAGAAATTTACAGACCACTACATGAAGCATACATGATTCACTATTCCAATGTTATTGCATGAATTATTATTAACTACATAAAAATTCATGGTCATTATTCAAAGTACAAACATAAAAATACTTATCTCTTTATTACAAATATCCAATCAGTGATGCCTTTTAGATTTCGATCTCCATAACTTTCCCTCCGATGTATTACTCACACACAGTCATCACCGAATGACAGTATACACTCAGCAATCGTCACAGCTCCATTCTTTAAAACATTGTGTAATTATCTCAAAACCCTGTTGTAGAAAAGAAAATAGCACACATGAAAGAAAGACTCACACAGCTTATCCTTCAGACTCACTCATAGTTCTAGAGTGATAGACTTTTAATTCAAGGAGTCTTTTAATCCAATGATCTCTACAGCGAAACACATTGCTAGAAACATCAGAATGAGACATGTAGGGGACAGCATATTGATTCATTGTGATCTCTTCTACAAGACCAAAGGCTGGTATTCCAAGGCCAATATATATTTATCTACCATCCAATCAGACACTCAGCAGAAACAATTGTAAACTAATATGCCTAAGAATTCCATGAAGTGTGACTCTTTCCAAACTGTCAATACCTCCCTTGCAACAAAGATGCGACTGGTATTATCCAGTCCGAACCCTTGTGCAGATTCGATGTCAATCTCATGTCATCATATAAACACAACAACCAAGCTTTTAATTCCTTCTTTTGTTAATTTATCCGGATGGGTGAGAGGGAAGCGAATATCTCCAAGGATGCTGACTTCTGCTTACACAAATCTAATCAGGTCTTGTCTTAAACCTGGCTCTCATACCATGTTAGTTTTATAGGACAGAAATGTAATAAGCAGAAAATACAACACAGTGAACAATGAACACAGCATTTTTACCCTGGGAAAACCCTCCTACTCGAAGGAGGAAAACCCAACAAGAAATGATCTCTCATATATATATATCAAATAAATAAGAGCAGCATTCTGCATACAAAATAATCAGGCCTTAAGCATGGCCAATTCTCATACAAAGACATATATTACTTCTCCTTAAGATGACTGAAAACACTTCTTAAAATGAGTCTACTGTTGAAGAAACTCGACCTGCCTGGGAGAAAGTAAACTGCTACTTAATGGCGAACTCCTGCTGCTGCTAATATGCGAGTTTTAGATGAATGAACTTCTGCTAGAGGTACGCATTGCTGCTTATGGAAGATGTGAATTGAATGAATGAATTGATGTCCAAATGAGAGGACTTGATCCTCCTTAAACACAAAACCAAGAGAACTCCCTTCTAGGTCAGCTTTTAGAAGGAATATAAATATTATTTAATACATGAAGGCCGACTTGCCTCTAAAAAATAGCTCCCTAAGCTATAAAACACCAACATTTTGCACATAAAGGATAATTAGTATTTATATGGTTTTTATTTTTTAAACATATGCCATTCTTTTTTTAAATATTGTTCCAAAACTTTTCAAAATCCTGTGCCTGGGAACTTTTATGACTTAGCAACAGATACCAGCCCACCCAGAAGAGGTACAAATTAATTGGTATACTTAAGGATTGCAGAGCCTATCATATATGTCTGAAATGAAGCTATCTGTTGGAGCACAGAAACTGAATCATTTGCCGGGCATTCAATTTTTGTATTTGATCTTATATTAATAATTAGAATAAGAAGCAATTTTAATGTATATCAACATATTATCAAGTCCACTCAATGCCAAAGAAATCTAATTTTGTATGGTAAACGTGAATGCATCAAGGGAGAGTTTATGAGGTCATTTTGGTAATCACTAGATTGAATGCAATCTTACACAACTAGAGACGGTGGACTAAATAAAATATTGCATATATGATAACACAATTGCATCTCTTAACCTAAAAAATGATTAAAATGTTGAAAGGCCAGTAGCACAGCACTGAAGAACAAAGCTTGATTTCACAGGATAGTAGTAGACTATTTTTATTCAATTTCTTCATTAAGATCAGTTTACTATGCCTACTACTGTGAATAGTGAAATATCCCACCCTTGGTAGGATATTTAATTTCGAATTTCTGCCTGTCTGTTTGTGTTTTGGTTTTATTGTTTTTCTGTGATTTTGAAGTTTTTGAAGAGTTTGCCAGGGAATGCATAAAATATATAGACAGTTGCAGAATAAAGCAATTACTGGAAACAAAAAAAATGAAAGATATCAAATCAGATTTATTATTACTTTGCATTTACATTATGATCATACCCGGAAGCCAAAGTAATATTCTGCAAATTCTGATATAATCTGATCAGCCAGCAACCAGGTTCTATCAAAATTGGACACCTATCCTCAAAACCTCAGAAACTATGCCTTGAAATTGGAGCCAAGTATTCCTCTAACAAGGACGCCTAAATGTGAGCAGAAATCTTCACCAATCCCTAGGCGTTTTGACCAAGAACTCACACGTGGCTGAAAAGAGGTTGTACGGCTGGGAAAGGAAGATACAGCCAGGTCTATGAAGACTCCCACGTGCCAATAGATGAAGCTCAAACAGCAGAAAACACAACAGCATATATATAATTCTGATCTCAAGCAGTATTCTTCTGAAAAACCTTGAAATAATCACTTCAATGTGCACAAATGTGACTCTTGGTTGAAACCTGTTACATCCCTTCTTGTCTTAAACAAGATTATGACAACAATAATATGGTCGTTATGTTAGTTGTAAACAACTACCTTTCATGAGAATGTGAAAATTAGGAAAAAGAATTTTTAATTTATTTGATATAACTGCAATTATGAATGATTTCTTTATATACGTGTGTGTGTGTGTGTGTGTGTGTTGATGTGTTTTTATTTTGAAAAGGAAACAGAGAATGGTCTAACCCTATTTCTTTACCAAGTGGATGCAGGATTGACAACAACTCGAAGGAAAGGGAAATATCATCAAGGAGAGGCTACAGTCTATAAAAGAACCAAATTGCCATCAAGTCACAAGTTTGGTGTAAGGTTGCTAAAGTGGTAGTCGTAACCTTGTGATATTATCTCACTTAATTAAATAATTTTAAAACAAGCAATTGATTTCAACCTTGGTGTAAAAGCGAAGCAAGTCAACTTAAAATGAGCATCATCGTTCTCCTATTTAAGTCATGTATTTAACTCTTAGAGCACACCTTGGGCGTAAGTAATTGAATTAAATATTAATGTCAATAATAATGTAAATCCTTAAGTCGCGGTGATGGGATGAAAATGTGAGGAGGGGGGGCAGAGGGGGAAGGAAGTGACTCTTTTCCGTTGGTGTTGGGTTGGCGGTAACTTCTCACCACCCTGTCCTTTGTGTCATGCAAAAACGCCCAAGAGGGATGCATGCAGACGCTTCTTGGAAGTCTTGGCTCGCCTAGAGTTAAGGGAGGGGTATTCGTCATACTTCTCTCTCTCTCTCTCTCACTCATTCGCATTAGCTTTCTTTGGTTTCCATTTTTCTGGTTGCCATGGCCGAGCACCATTTTTCTTTTATTCATCACTTTGTTCTCAAGGGTGAAAAAGACATTTTGTACTCTTGAATAGCTCTACCACCGTTGCACTCTTCTAGATAGTGAAGAATCACAATACATCTGTTGTCGTCATCCAGTTCGCTGGGAGGAAATGCCAGGAGAATTGTCGAGTTTCAATCTTTCCAGGCATGTTTATTAAGTGTCTTTAAAATTTACTAAATCGTGCATAATGAATAGTCTATTATTCATTTAGGGAATTGATGTGTAAAGTTGATGCATTCTTTAGAATCACATCCTGTATAATGATTTATGATATCGAAATTCCTTGCAAAACCCCATTCCTTCATCTAGTGGAATTATTTCTTCCTAATCCTTTCAATCCAGTCATGGTCATCTGATCTTGAAACCGAAATGTTTTGAGTTCTTCCATCACTGTTTACTTACAAGTATGAACCTCACTTTGTCCTTAGTCCTCGAATCAGGTCAGTTTCTTTAATCTCGCTTCCTGTCATTAAGTTGAAATATAATTAGAACTGAAGAGTTCTTTTAATCATTGATAAAGACTATCATCCTCTCCTCTAGTAAGTGAGAAATGGGCATATTATTTCTGAATGAAGAGGAACGAACTATGAGCTAAGACACCGACAATATAAACTCAAAGAGTCAAGTATATCATTGTTGAGTAAGGGTGAGAGAGCTGATGGCACGAGAAACGTGCTCATAATCATAAAATCCTTGGCCAAGGTTATGATGCTTAGAAAAAGCAGCAGTCAACCATCAAGAATCAGATATACCCCTGTCAGGACGGTCATTCTAGTTAGGAGAACCTATAGTGAAAGATCAACCAAGGTAGTATAGATTCTTAACACCAAACTCAGATGGAAAGATGGTAATTGGGAAATCCTTTATAGACTGCACCTCGTGAAGGGTCGGGTTTCTTCAGTTGAAGAAACACAGGAGACTAGTAGGTCTTTGGATGGGCGGAAAAGCCCTTGATGATGTTTCTTTTTCCCTCAAAGACTGAGACTTGTTTCAAGCATTCTAGCAGGAAGCCTTCAGACTGTACTATCTCTTAACCCTCTCTCTTTACTTCAAAATATATTTACTCTATATTGTTTATTTCACTACTGTTATTATATATTCTATTCATTTCTTAATTAATGGAATAGTCAGTTCATATCCAACTGTAGCTTTCAGTTATTTATAACCTTTAATTGTTTTGTTTCAGCTGCATTTGAAAACTAGAAGTTAGTTATTGAATGTTAAAGTAGTTAATGCTCAGATTATTTATCTTTCCTGTCTGTTTTATGTGATGAAACTCTAGCCAATAAAATTAGTTAGTTACTCTTCAACAAAAACTGAAAGTTAGTTACCATTCTTAGACTATAGTTGCTAGTATGTTACAAAGCCACCTGAAAATGCAAACTTTGGGTGGTATTTCACACTTGTAGAATGCACAATCTGAGAGAAAGCTCGTTCTCCAAGATCAAATTGCAACAAAAACCCCTGTTTTCTTCTCATAGCCAAAGCTCTTGAAAATTTGCAAAGTGTTGAATCAATAAAGTGTTTTTTGTTGAAGCCTTATATACTTCCCTCAAAAAGCACAATTTCCCAAGCTCACTAAATCATTAAATATTAAAAAGTACATTTGCTTTTGTTGGCAAATAATATAACTCTCATATGGCGTCCACTTCATACCTTTAAAATAATGACTATATGTTATAAAATAAACCATATATAATAAGGACAATTAACTCATTAATTACATCCACTTAATTTATTTAATTATTATTAAAGTAATCACTTTAATAATAATTAAAATATCATAACTGTAATGTCCCCATTTTTCGTGAGCATCAGTTTTCAGACAGTTTAGCCTATCCCTGACTCTCGTAGGCTAAGGAGCTTGGTTAGAGGGTCTTTTGGTGGCAATTACCTAGTCAGATGATGGTTTCTATTTTCCTGGATTCAGCTGAATTGGAGAAATAAGGAGTTAATTAAGATATAATGTTTAATTATTATTAAAGGTAACTTTAATAATAATTATTATTTTAATGTTATGTTATAATATTATTATTTGCACTTTATATTATAAAATTATATTTTAAATATCTGTAAACTGAAAATATTATACTATTTTCTAGAAGCTTCTTGAAGATGGATTGAAAAAGTATAAAAGGAGATCAAACCAAGCTTCTACACATCCAGGAATTGATATTTGCTTGTGGTTATTGTTTAGTGAAGAGGCCAGCTAGGGTTTCTGCCATTTCCAGCCATTGGGAACGAAAACTCTCATTGGTTATGCAATTTTGAGGTTGTGAAATATTAGTTGAATTATTGCTTCATTGTGGGCTTCACTTCAGAAGTTCAATTTGTGCTTCATTGAGGAGATTCTTTAGGTGCAGTAGCTGTTGTATTACTGCCCTAGCTGAGATCATTACAGCAGCTGAGGTATTGTTGCAAATTTAATGGTCTTCGACCAAATTTGGAGAAAACGATTGTATTCAGCTTGTCTAAGGAGCTAAGTATTTATTTGCAATAGCTGATGTATTATTGCAAATTTAAATAAGTAATTATTGTTTTATTTATCTTCAAAAATTTAGTCTTCAGAAATTTATAATTTACTTTTAGTATTATGGGCAAGTGAATAATATTTGAGAAAGTAAATATATCACGCTTGTGATATTTTTTACCTTAAGGTGAAAATATTAAAGGTTTGGGCAATTAAAATGAAATCTGAATATTGTAGTGAAATATTTGAGCCGATATTTGTTAAGCCGATTTTTATAAAGTCCCGAGCAAATATACTATTGAAGCGGCAGTTATATTTCTAAATGCTTGGGAATTATTTAAAGGTTATTGATTCACTTTGGAAGGGAAATAAATATTTTTTGCCAGCATATGACATTTTACTTCAATAATTAAAAAAGGAGGAAATATCCAATTTCTTCGTTCGGCAATAAAGGGTATTCTGAATAATATTAAAAGAGGGCCGAACAATCCTCTTTTAAAATATTGGGAAAAAATAAATACATTTGTTAGGATTATTAATTTCTCCCGTCATTGCATATGATATTTTTAATAAATGTTTAGTGGTGGAAATATGTGAAGTTTTGTGCAGCGACTGGCCTAGGAGTTGGCATAGAAATCCTCAGTAAAGACAAATCGTGGCCTCTGACTAAAGTAGTTCACAACTATCCATTGTATCGATGAAGACAAAAGCTTCCGGATGAATTTAGTTGTTTTATTTGGGAGGATAAATTGGTGCGTGGTCATCTTCAGCCACTCACAGGTATTTGATTCGGCATCAAACTGACTAGGAGTTGTTCATGACACTTGGAGAAACATTTCTAAGGGTCTTTTCATCAGAAACGTGGCATTTTCTGGAGAAGCCTAACAATTGCAACTAGGCACCTCATTACTAGAAGTTTGCATACATTTCTAGGCAGATTCGTGGCACTTGCTTAATCCAATGCTTATGCTTGAAGAATGGTGCCATGCATGCTGCATCTACTTACTCAGCATCGATTGATGCAGTTCAAAAGTGTTAAGGCCTGGACGGCCTCTCAGACAAATTCATCCAGCTGAGGTCAGATGATGAACTCATTATTTAGCATTGTTGTCGGCTTGAACTTCACTTTGTCCAATTTTGTCATTTAAATTCTGAGTTGCTAAATCAATACATTGCATTCATAGGATATTTGGCATTGTAAGCTCCTACACAAGAGCAAACTGTTGTAAATGTTTATTAATATGTAATCAGATTGGGAACTGTTATTAGCAATATCAATTCCTATGAAGTTTGGTAGTATGCATTACAAGTGTTTGATATATTATTTCATGTTGTAGCTACTCTTTTCAATCAGAGTGAGTCTAGTATGCATGCCAATTATTTGTATAAATGCTTTATAGTTGTAGGAGTCAATTATAAGCATTTGTAATCATCTCTACCATTTGAAAAAGACAAAAAGATCATAAGCATTGCATTCATAATTCATTTCATTCAAATAGTAGTTTCATTTTCAGTTCTTGCAATCTTTATATCATTCAAAAGGCAAAACAAACAAGATACAGCAGTTGAGAAAGTTGATTTCCAAGTGTTTGACTTAATGTCCAAATGCTGCAATTGAGAAAATTAAGCTTAAATTAGCCAAGGACATTACAGTGGTATCAGAGCCATGATTCTGCCATCCTATGGTCATCAAAGCTCAGTTGTCAAATGGCTGCAAAGAAGCCTATATCTTAGTTGTTTCATGAGTTGTCCATGCTTATGAGTGATCCTAATATTAAAGGGGCATACTCGATGATATTTGCAAAATCTAAAGGTTTGAATGGAAAAGCAGAACATTCTATTGATGATGGGTACATGGGGCAGCCTGAATCCACTTGTATTTGGACACCTGTTCAGGAGACTAATGATTTGACAAATGGAATTGGTGCTGACCTACTTCCAGATCAGCATGAAAACATACATGACTTTGCGGAAAAAGAATTTCAAGCACAGTTAGAAGCTTCTCCATGTAGAATAGAAGCTAGTCATACACCCCATAGTCCGAACAATTTGAGGAACCAGTTGAAGGTGAATGAGGATGGGATTGTAGAAGCATTATCTCATCACGATAGGATGCATAAGATGATTGAAAATCACCTTTGGACGGTTCAGCTTGAGAGAAGACAAGAGGGAATTATATCCGGGTTTTCTCGTGACAGCTTATAGGAGATCAAAGAAGGTATGGGAGTGATGAAATCAAGTTACTTACACCTTCTTTCAGACCGTGACCACCTTCTTAACCTTGTTGGGATCTATTCATATGCCTTGATGAGGAAAGAGGAGGAAGTTGATAGGCTTTCTCAGGAGCTTGTGGTCACTAGGGATTCTTTGGTGAGCACTCAGTTGGCACTTCAAGATTCTAAGAGATATGTTGATGAGCTTTGCTCAAAGTTGAGTTTCGCTAGATGCCCATCATGTACAGCAAAGACTCATTCATCTAGGGCAGCCGGGACACTTGTTGATGATAGTAGTATGAGTTCACCTAGTGTTCACACTCAGGATACAGGTGCAGTGTCAGATGGTGGTATAGACACATCAGTGTCAACTACGGATTCAGGTGCTAGTAGAGTTTTGAGTACCAGTCTCTTCTTCGGTACTCTAGAGGCTAACATTGGACAATTGAATCAGAAGGAGATGATTCCTTCTAGGACTTGCACTAGGACTTGCACGTTGGGTTTTGGTATTGATCCAGCACCTTGCGAGGCAGTAGATAACATTCATGATGAGGGCGAGACAGTAGATGGCATTCACGCTGATATTGCTACACAACCAACTCATCCTATTATGAGTTGTGAGCCTTCTTCTGAGGATGGCAGTATTGGATGGAATACACCTGATCATTCGGGTATTCCATTAGCGCAGTGAAGAGAGTTTCACCTTGATTGCATCTTGAGGTGTGTTCATCAGTTTGATTACAGCCCACATGTACAAGACTTGACTATGTCATTGTTGGCACAGAGAGGTGGGTTGAATATATGGTATACAGGTTCACTCTGGTATGACAAATTTTCGTCTTTTGGTGACGAGTCCAAGATTGGTGAGTCTTCTACTTGGTTCTCTCCTATTGATTACTTAGAGACTTGCAACTTTTTGGAGTTAGGGGGTATCAGAGTGGCACAACGGAAAGTGCGAGATGTTGGCTTACCAACAGAATGGATGCATAGGGTACATCATTGCAGTATGGCAGAGGTCATTGATCAACAATTGGCAGAGATCCCTATGCACAATTTATATAGGGATGAGTAACAGATTTGGGATCCAGGTGGAGGAGAGTTTTCCTTGCAGCCAAGATTCCTTGGGAACAAGCAATTTCAGGGAGGGTGGACTGTATTGTCCCCATTTTTCGTCAACATCAGTTTTCAGACGATTTAGCCTATTCCTGACTCTTGTAGGCTAAGGAGCTTGGTTAGAGGGTCTTTTGGTGGCAATTACCTAGTCAGATGATGGTTTCTATTTTCCTGAATTCAACTGAATTGGAGAAATAAGGAGTTAATTAAGATAAAATGTTTAATTATTATTAAAGGTAACTTTAATAATAATTATTATTTTAATGTTATGTTATAATATTATATTTGCACTTTATATTATAAAATTATATTTTAAATATTTGTAAAGTGCAAATATTATATTATTTTCTAGAAGCTTCTTGAAGATGGATTGAAAAAGTATAAAAGGAGATCAGGCCAAGCTTCTACACATCCAGGAATTGATATTTGCTTGTGGTTATTGTTTGGTGAGGAGGCCAGCTAGGGTTTCTACCATTTCCAGCCATTGGGAACGAAAACTCTCATTGGTTATGCAATTTTGAGGTTGTGAAATATCAACTGAATTATTGCTTCATTTTCACTTCAAAAGTTCAATTTGTGCTTCATTCAGGAGATTCTTCAGGTGCAGTAGTTGTTGTATTATTTCCCTAGCTGAGATCATTACAGCAGCTGAGGTATTGTTCCAAATTTAATGGTCTTCGACCAAATTTGGAGAAAACGATTGTATTCAGCTTGTCTAAGGAGCTAAGTATTTATTTGCAATAGCTGATGTATTATTGCAAATTTAAATAAGTAATTATTGCTTTATTTATCTTCAAAAATTTAGTCTTCAGAAATTTATAATTTACTTTTAGTATTATGGGCAAGTGAATAATATTTGAGAAAGTAAATATATCAGGCTTGTGATATTTTTTACCTTAAGGTGAAAATATTAAAGGTTTGGGCAATTAAAATGAAATCTGAATATTGTAGTGAAATATTTGAGCCTATATTTGTTAAGCCGATTTTTATAAAGTCCCGAGCAAATATACTATTGAAGCGGCAGTTATATTTCTAAATGCTTGGGAATTATTTAAAGGTTATTGATTCACTTTGGAAGGGAAATAAATATTTTTTGCCAGCATATGACATTTTACTTCAATAATTAAAAAAGGAGGAAATATCCAATTTCTTCGTTCGGCAATAAAGGGTGTTCTGAATAATATTAAAAGAGGGCCGAACAATCCTCTTTTAAAATATTGGGAAAAAATAAATACATTTGTTAGGATTATTAATTTCTCCCGTCATTGCATATGATATTTTTAATAAATGTTTAGTGGTGGAAATATGTGAAGTTTTGTGCAGCAACTGGCCTAGGAGTTGGCATAGAAATCCTCAGTAAAGATAAATCGTGGCCTCTAACTAAAGTAGTTCACAACTATCCATTGTATCGATGAAGACAAAAGCTTCCGGATGAATTTAGTTGTTTTATTTGGGAGGATAAATTGGTGCGTGGTCATCTTCAGCCACTCACAGGTATTTGATTCGGCATCAAACTGACTAGGAGTTGTTCATGACACTTGGAGAAACATTTTTAAGGGTCTTTTCATCAGAAACGTGGCATTTTCTGGAGAAGCCTAACAATTATAACTAGGCGCCTCAATACTAGAAGTTTGCATACATTTCTGGGCAGATTCATGGCACTTGCTTAATTCGATGCTTATGCTTGAAGAATGGTTCCATGCCTAGCATGCTGCGTCTACTTACTCAACATCGATTGATGGAGTTCAGAAGTCTTAAGGCCTGGACGGCCTCTCAGACAAATTCATCCAGCTGAGGTCAAGTGATGAAGTCATTATTTAGCATTGTTGTTGGCTCGAACTTCTCTTTGTCCAATTTTGTCATTTAAATTCTAAATTGTTAAGTCAATACATTGCATTCATAGGATATTTGGAATTGTAAGCTCCTACACAAGAGCGAACTTCTGTAGATGTTTATTAATATGTAATCAGATTGGGAACTGTTATCAGCAATATCAATTCCTATGAAGCTTGGTAGTATGCATTACAAGTGTTTGATATATTGTTTCGTGTTGTAGCTACTCTTTTCGGTCAGAGTGAGTCTAGTATGCATGCCAATTATTTGTAGAAATGCTTCATAGCTGTAGGAGTCAATTATAAGCGTTTACAGTCATCTCTATCATTTGGAAAAGACAAAAAGATCATAAGCATTGTATTCATCATAGCAGCATAAATCGTTTGGGGAATAAATCGGCAAACCAAAAGTTCAGGATTTTTTGAAAAAATCGGGAATAAATCGGGAAAAAATCGGGAAAAAATCGGATATACAAAAAACTGCAAAAAATTGAAGAAAAACAGTCAGAAAGTAATTTTTTTTTAAATTTAATGGCATTTCCATAGCATACAGACATTGAGAGCAAATAAAATATAGAGTTCAATCCATGAATTATAGAAAATAGATTTTCTTTGCTTATACTCATATCGCTGATCAGTGATTAGTCTGATTACATTGCACAAAACATACTACAACTGCATAAATATCAGATTGTGACAGTTGTCAAAATGTCTATTACAATATAGTTTGTGACTTTGTACAAAGTAAACCTATAAACTAAGTACAAAGTTCCAAAAAATTCAATTGTAGCAAATGACGTGCTATAGGGCAGAAGCTCCTGCTCCCGATGTTGAAGCTGTTAGGTGACCGGTTGCCCGCCGAGCTTCTTCAAGTAGATCATCAGGCACGTTGGCCTCCTCCAAGATATCTACATCTTCAGGCGCAATACAATATTCAAATTCATCATCAGATGCAGCAATCCACTCAGACTCAGGATCAATCTCATCGAGATCAATTGGGGCATCTTCCTCAATAGTACCTGTTTTTGCCCATGTAGAAATTAGTCTTTTCTCTACAAGTGAAAAACACAATGACAACAATTGAAATTGATTGCAAGTGTATTAAAAGTCTCACCTTGAGCTTTCTTTAGCTTCAGGCGGAGGTTGTGGTGAACAAACACTAAGTCATTCATCCGTTTTTGTGTTAAGCGGTTGCGTTTTTTGGAATGTATGTGTTCAAAAACACTCCAATTACGCTCACAAGCGGATGAGCTGCATGGCTGGGTCAAAATGCGTATTGCCATCCACCTTAGATTTTTGCATTCGTGGCCAAAAAAATCCCACCATTGAGCTGAAAGTTCAAAGAACATTATATGGAGATGAGTGTCATGTAAGAATATCTTAAAATCTAAGATACATTTAATGATCATGTGACATGAAAAATCAAAAGATTATCAAAATTTTATAGTCTACCTGGTTGGAAGGTCTTTCGGCCTTCCACGGCAACCCTAGAAGAGAGAAAACCCCTTCCTTGCCTGTACAATTGCAACTCTGACATAGCTTCATGCAATCGTTCTTGGTCTGGAAACATTTTGTCCATGCACTTTAACAATCCTTGTGTGATCTCAGCATCAATTTGTCTGAATGAAGAGTTGTAGAACAATGATGGATTGAGAAAGTATCCTGCAGCATGGAGAGGGGAGTGCATCTGTCCATCCCATCTCCTATCTATTATGTCCCACAATGGCATATACCTATCCCTGTCATTTTCCAGCCTACCCCTCATCACCTCCTTGGCCCTATCCATGGCCTCATACAAGTATCCCATGGGGGATTTATCCCCGTCCACTAGCCTCAAGACTTTTACTAGAGGCTCCGAAAATGATACAACTTGTTCAGCCACATTCCAAAAACTAGTAGAATACATGTAATCTGCAATTGCCATGCCATCTGTTTGATTACCAAAGCCAGACTCCATCCACTCTCTTGAAACAAACATTCGTTTCAAATTCATTTTTTGTTGACAAAGAGTCTGTAGTGCAAGAAAATGTGTTGCAAATCTTGTCACCCCTGGACGAACTAGGTCCTTGCCCTCTGTGAAAGACCGCATCATACTCAAAACCCTTGTGTGATTATAAATATATTTGGTAACAGAGCGAGCCTTGTGCAGTATCTCCTTAACCCATTCAATTTTTCCAATGTCCTCTAGGGTTAGATCAATGCAATGTGCTGCACATGGGGTAAAAAACATGGAGGGGTATTTTTCTATCAAAAGTCTCCCAGCAGCAACACAAGCAGCAGCATTGTCTGTGATAAATTGAACCACATTTTCTGGCCCCACTTCCATGACTACCGAGTCATACATATCAAACAATGCAACTGCAGATTTCATTGTATCTGATGCATCTACAGATCTCAAAAAAACAATGCCAAGATCAGAAGAGACAAGGAAGTTGATGAGGGTTCGGTTCCTTCTATCTGTCCATCCGTCTGACATAATGGTGCACCCACTATTAGTCCACTCTGATCGATGCTCTTTAAGAACATCTTTGACATCACTTACTGCCTCATTGAGCATACTAGTCCTCAATGTCTGATAAGATGGGGCTCGAAACCCAGGACCTACAGCTGCAAGAGCATCAACCATAGCTTGCCAATATGGAGATCTGGCAGCATGGAATGGCAAGCTCGAGGAGTACCAAAAATTTGCAATGGCCTTCTTCGCTTGATCGTGGACATTCTTCCTCCATCCTGTACTCTCCAAAGTAGTTTGTGATCCTGGTGTAGTACGAGGTTGGAAGAAAGCATCAATGTTTCCTCCACCTGTGTTTGGGCCATGTGCTGTAGAAGGTGTTGATCCGGATTCCCTACAACTCCCATGCCCACCAGCCTCCTCATCCAAGTTATTCCTCTTTACACTTGCAGAATTAGAACCTGTTTCAACTCCAGTTCTTGCTTTTTTGGCCTTATTCTCAGCGATACCATAAAGAGCTTGTTTCGCCTGATATGTGACATCTGCAGGGCATTTTGTGCAAACGGTGGTGTTATTACCTGGTTCTTTTGACAAATGCCATTTGAACCGATAAATTCCACCACCGACGTCATCCTGGCACCAATTGCATTTAACCTTTGCACTACCATCAATTGGTGTGCAATGTGTCCATGCAAAGTCTTTCGGACGCGGCATTGTGATCACTGATCAAGAATGAAATCTGCAAAAGCATTTTATTTCACTCGTAAGATAAAATTGAAATTTGATAAAATTTAAAATAACCAGCTATGTCAGAGTAAGAATTAATTAAAATTAATTAATGATATTTTTAAAATAATTAACTAGAAAATAACAATATAGTAATTTGAAAATACGGTAAATATTTTTAAAATAATATAACAATCATGATTATTATAAAATATAACAATCATGATTATTATAAAATAATAATTGCATTTTAAAATTATATTTTATACAATAATTTTAAAATAAAAATAAAGCAATATTATTTAAAATTTTAAAATTTAAATAGTAAATAATAATAAAAAATTAAAATAAATAAATAAACTTATTTAAAAATAATACAATATTTTTTAGTATTATACTATATAATATTATTAGTATTTTTTTTTAATTTTCAAATTCAATATTAAATATTATACTAAAAAAAATTAAACTGTATATAAAAAATTATAGTAAATTAAAAAAATACAATTATTCAAAATCTAACTCAAAACCCTAAGGCCTAAACAATACTAAATTAAATTATTTATAATTTTATTCAAAGTTCTAAAGATTTAGGGAAAAAATTCGTGAAAAATTTGTGAAAATGCATGAAAAATTCTTGAAAATGCATGAAAAATGCGTAAAAATGCATAAAAATTCAGGCCTACCTCCCGTGCGTGTGAACTTTGAAGAAGAAATGAAGAAAGAGCGTCGATTTTTTTGTTCCAGTCGGCCTCTGTCCGTCGCGTTTTCTGTTCCGTTCGCGTTTTCCAGCAACATACGAATTTCGGGCAACTTTTAGGGCTTTTTATGTCCGCGTGAATCTAATGTTAGGTCGTCGGCAGGTTTAAAACGGGGGTTTCTCCAGATTAAAACGCGTTTTAAACGCGTTTAAAACCTGCAAAAAATCGTTCGGGGAAAAAATCGTCCAGCCTGCAGATTTATTAAAAATCGCGATTAATCGGGTTTAATCGCAGATTTATGCTTCTTTGGTATTCATAATTCATTTCAGTCAAATAGCAGTTTCATTTTCAGTTCTTGCAATGTTTATATCATTCAGAAGGAAAAACAAACAAGATACAGCAGTTGAGAAAGTTGGTTGCCAAGTGTTTGACTTAATGTCCAAATGCTACAATTGAGAAAATTAAGCTTAAATTAGCCAGGGACATTACAATAACTCCATAAATAATCAACATCGATGAATTCTGTAAACGCCACGGGGAAGCCCACTGCTCAAACTACTCATCTGGATGCCTTACCATAAATAGTAAGGTTGGATACTGTTGTCCCTAATTTTTGACTTGCTAAAAATTGGGATAACCTATTAAAATTTTGATAAAATTTGAATATTTTCTCTTTTAAGGCACGTTTTACGAGGTGCAAAGGTTAGAAAATTTCAATTTTAGGTCTATAGTCCTTTGGGTTAGCACTTTTTACTCACCCTCGTCCGTTTTCGTGAAATTCTGAGTCATTTTTAGTGTGTTTTTGGTCAATTTCGGATTTTTGGGGCATCACTGCAAGTAGGGGTTTTGGTTTCCTATTACAATTTACTTTTTGTTTTAATTTTAAGTTGTAGGAACTTTTTGCTCCTATTGCAGTTACTTTTTGTTTTAATTTTAAGTTGTAGGAACTTTTTGCTCCTATTACAATTTACTTTTTGTTTTAATTTTAAGTTGTAGGAACTTTTTGCTCTTATTACAAGTTACTTTTTAAAAATTGCTTAAGTCACTCAAAAGTCCGAATTTGTTTTAAGTCTTCATTTTTGACAAAAAAGCAAAATTGTTATGAGGCTTTAAAAGCCCGATTTGCTTTATGCAAAATTGCTATTTGATAAAAAAGTCCGACTTCATTTGAAAACATTTGCAAAAACTTCCAAAAATCCCGAAATTGCAAAAAGCAAAATTGCTAAAGCTCTAAAAAATTCCGAAATTGCTTAAGTGAGTCAAAAACCCGAATTTGTTAAGAGTCCTCTTTTTTGACAAAATGTAAAATTGCAATGAGTATCTAAAAACCCGAAATGCAAGTAAAAGGCATTTTTGAAGTTTTACAAGATATTTTTCAATTGCAATGAGTATCTAAAACCCGAAATGAGTTTTGCAAGTGTTTTTGTGAATTTTGTAGCTTGCTCTTGCTCATATGTACCCCGATTGAAGAGATTTTGGCATGAAGAACACTTGGCAAGGTCTGCAACTTTATTAAATTCCCCATTTTTACTCTACCATTGCCACGTTTTTGCAGATTTGAGTTTGTTCAAGGCGCCTAGGGTTTTATTTATTTATTTATTTTTCTTTATTTTGGTTTGTAAACTCTTGTTACGGGTATGTTCTTTGTTTCTTTTTATTTTTCTGTTTTTGTTGTTTTAAATCTTTTGTTCTTGGGTTGCCTTTCTATGGAAATTGAGATTGCATATTATAAAAAAAGTATGGCTGAAAATGCATTTTTCCACTTCACACACCCTTCATTCATGTCTTTTTTATACACCATCATACTTCATTCGCCCTTCATTCATAAAAACGTTTTTCTCTCTCTTTCATTCGCCTTTCCATTTCACTTTTCATTCACTTGCCTTCATTTCATATTCATTTGCCATTACCATTTTTCTTCATCATCATTATCATTTTCTACAAAAATGATGCCCTTGGCTGAAAATCGGGTTTTCATAATTTGATTACATATACCTTACTTGCTGTTAGCCTTCCAAAACCCGAAATTCACTTGTGAGCCCATTTTTGCATCAAATTATCCCTTCCCTTGTCAGTCTTGTTTACACATATGATCTATCAAACCAATAAATCAAGGCATGGACATTGTTTTATAACAATTTTATCTTGAATAAGGTGTTATGGGTTCTTCATCAGTGAACAAAAGAAGAAGAGACACAACAATAATTCTTGGAGCAGCTCGAAGGTCAATAATCCTCATGAAACCATCTACGGACAAAGTGAATCAAGCATGGAAAAAGGATGCAACGAAGAGAAGAACTTCCTAAAGAAATGGTACTACTCCAAGCCTGTGATAAGGTTGAAGTTCGCCAAGGACACAAAGATCATTAAGAATGCAAATTCTCGTTCCAAGTTCGAGATCTCTTCACCAATCCTGAATACTTCAAGTTCTAAAATCTTGAAGCAGCATGAAGATCATCGCAGATGAAGGATGATGTAGTTAGAGTCGTGTCTTGGACACTTAAAATAATTTCAATTATGTATTTTACTTTCGACAAAATATATGTAAAAACAAAAATTGCAATTGCAAGTGTTCTTTCCTTGCAGTTTTGGAAAATGTAATTACATGTAAAATCTTACAAGACAAATCACAATTTGGATTGTAATTTTGAATAAGTCAATTGCAATTAGTTATCGGTTGAGAGAATTTCTCAAGTTAGTTGGGATCCTCCCACCTTTTTCTCATGACCTCTCTCCTATAAATACCTAAGGAAGTCCTTTGTAAATATGGATCTTTTGGCAATGCAACAAAATTCTGCCAATTTGTGTATGCATTCTAAGACTTTGAGTTTAGATGTAAATCAGATTGCAATCAATAAAGAAAACAAATTGCTTCCAAACTTTGTGTTGGTACAAATTGTGATGTGACGACATTATTTGGAATTGATTGTGAGTTTTGTGGTGTTATACAAGAGGGATTCAAGCTCAATTCTGCAGACTTTGAGCTGCTTATTGCGTTTGGAGTTTTAGATTGGTTTTCAGATTTGATACTGCAAACTTTGAGTTGTTTGTCATGTTTGAAGCTATTATAGAACGCTCAAACAAAGGGGGTAACTCGCAGACTTTGTGTTGCTTTTATTTTCTATTTTGAGCTGCTATGTACTGTACTTGGTTACCAGAAAATCATCTAAAAAGGTTGATAGGAGAATAAATTGTCAAAGACTTTGTGCTTTCAATTTGATTTCCCGTCCCGGAGGAGCAACGGAGGACTTTGTGCCTTTATGGAAACTTTGCTTCTTTATTTGTTTACTTCATAAATCATTTATATTTTCAGCTGTGATTCTTTTTTGAAACAAGACAAAAGAATAAGTGTCTTTTCTGGAAAAAGAGAAAAAGACAGAGTTTCACCCAGATTTAGAATAGATTTATAGTTAGAGTGTATTTCTAAATTGTTAAAATAGACAGAAAAGGGGGAGCCTTCCCTTTGAAAATAGGAGAGTTTATCTCACATGCTGTGGTTGAAACCACAATTTTGCACGCTTTCACAAGAATACAAAATTTTCAACCAACAGATACCAAATGTCCAAAAGACTTACTAAAAATAGTAAGTGTGCATAAATGGAGCCTATTACACCTCCAAAAGGAAAACCTTGAATATCACCAGATTCTGAAGAGGAAAAAACTCAAAACAATGCCCTCTAAACACCCACATTAGCCTACGAGGACCTGTTGATAGGCCAATCCAACAAACTTTGTTGCTAGCTAAGAAGGGGACATTACAGTCCGCACTCAACCCTGTGTTTATCAGCATAAGTCTTGTGCTGATTTTGTGCCACCTGCAGGTTATCCTTGACTGCTCTCAAAATATCCTGGCTCTCTTGAATCCAATCCTTGGCCTTGGAGGCCTGCTCTCTCCAAAAGCCAACTCTATGAATGATGGTGCATCATTTCCATACAAAGCCTGGAAAGGAGTCATCCCAATGGACATATGATAAGTGGTATTATAACAATACTCTCTGAAATGCAACCACTTAATCCATGCTCATTGCTTCCCTGCAATGTAGTTGTGCAAGTACCCCTCAATCCATTTGTTTACAATCTTTGGCTGACCATCTATCTGAGGGTGATAACTTGTGCTCGGAGTCAATTCAGTACCTGCCAACCTAAATAGCTCCTGCTAGAATGCACTCAAGAATCTACTATCCTTGCCACTGACCATGTATCAGGGTAGCCCATGCAATCTTAAAATCTCTCTAAAGAATAGATCAACTACCTGTGGAGCCCTGTACTCTGTCGGAATAGCAAAGAAGTGAGCATACTTCGTCAACCTATCCACCACCACAAAAATGCTCTCTCCCATGCACCTTGGGTAGACCTGTGATAAAGTCCATGGAAATGCTTTCCCACTTCTACTCAGGAATAGGCAAGGGCTACAACAATCCTGTTGGATGTGTATGCTCTGACTTGTTCTGCTAACAAGTCACACACTCCCTGACATGTCTCAACACATCATCCTTGAGGCCCTTCCAAGAGAACCTCTCTCTAACTTGTTTGTAAGTTTTGAAATAGCCCTGATGGCTTGCTAAGGGAGTGTCATGAGAAGCCTATAGTATCTTCTCCTTCAGTCAAGACTCTGGCACCAAGTAGATCCTATCCTTGTAGAAAATCACATCATCCACCACTCGATACCTGTCATCCTATATTTGCCCATCCATCAACTCACATGCAAATCTATTCTTGGAGTACTCAACCAACAGAAGAGATTTCCAATCAGCAGAAATCTCGGAAAGTGAACAAGCAACAGGCTTCCTGGAAAGGGCATCTGCAACAACATTTTTCTTCCCTTTCACATACTCTATATCAAAATCATAGGCCTATATTTTGCTAACCCATTTTTGTTGCCTCTCGTTCAAATCTTTCTGCTCCAAGAAATACATGAGACTGTTGTGGTCAGTCCTTACCACAAACTTTCCTCCAACCAAGTACTATTTGAACTTTGCCAAAGCATGCATTATGGTGAGCATCTCCTTATCATATATGGAGTAAAGTTTCTCAGGTCCCCTCAACTTGCAGCTCTCAAAAGCTATGGGATCTTGATTTTGCATCAGGACCGCCCCTATACCTTCACTCAAAGCATCACACTCAAGTACAAAACGTTGGGTGTACTCTGGAAGTGCTAACACTGGGCAACTGCTCATCACCTCCTTAAGCTTATCAAAAGCTCATTGTGCCTCGTCTGACCAACTAAATGCACCCTTCTTCGTGAGATCTGTCAATGGTGCTCCCAATTGTGAAAACCCTCTCACAAAGCGCCTGTAGTAGCTACACAACCCAAAGAATCCTCGCAGCTTTGTAAGTGTCCTGGGCGTTGGCCAATCAAGTATCGCCTGTATCTTTTCCTGGTGGACCTGCACTCCTTGTGCACTGATCACATGCCCTAAATATAGTATTTCTCTAAGGCCAAACTCACATTTCAATGCCTTAGCATAAAGTGACTATTCCTCCATGATAGTCAAGACTTCATCAAGCTGCCTCAAATGCTCCTCCCAAGTCTTGCTATAAATGAGCAAGTCATCAAAGAACACCAACAAGAATTTACGCAATTGCTTATTAAATATATGATTCATGCAGGACTAAAATGTGGCAGGTGCGTTTGTCAATCCAAATGGCATGACCAGGAACTCATAGTGCCCATAGTGACAACGGAATGTTGTTTTGTGTATGTCCTGCTCTCTGACTCTGATCTAATGGTACTCTGAACAAAGATAAATCTTAGAGAAGTATGCTGCGCCATGAAGCTCATCCAATAACTCATTAATCCGAGGTATGGGGTACCTGTTCTTAATGGTCTTCTTATTGAGAGCTCGATAATCAATGCACATCCTCATTGTCCCATCTTTCTTCTTCACCAGGACCACTAAAGAAGCAAAGGGACCGGAGCTCATTCGTATGTGTCCCATCTCAAGCAATTCCTTGATTGCGTTCTCAATCTCATCCTTAAATTTCTTAGGATGACGATAGGGGGTGGTGATGACTGGCTTGGCCCCCTCCTCCAACTCAACGGTATGCTCAAAACTTCTATCAAGTGCCCTCCCTGGAGGTATCTCTCCAAACACCTTATCATGCTTACCAAGAAGCTCTTGAATGTCAATGTGATATGTCTACATTGAATCTAGAGTCTCCTTAGTGGTAATGAAACACTCTACTGCCCAAGCTATGTCATCATGTCGAAAGATGCTCTCCATGCGTTTGGCAGACACAACCTTGGTTGATCCAGTAGCCATGCCTCTAAGCACCACTCGCTGCCCATCTACTGTTTTGAACTTGAGTTCCATGGTCTAAAAGTTTTGTGAGTATTTCCCTAATGAGTGTAGCCATTGAACCCCAAGAATAGCATTAGTGTCACCCAAGTCTACTACATAGAAGTCATCCATGACTGTGTAATTTCCCAAAGTAATAGGCAATTGTGGAACCCTCCGAGTGCATGTCATATTGTAACCATCTACCACCATCACATTAAATCCCTCAAAGTCCTCTGTCGGTAGCTTCCGCTTTGCTACTAGGGCTACATCAATGAAGTTGTGGGTAGCCCCACTATCAATCAACACTGCGATGCATTGACCCTATAAAACACCTCTAACTCTAAAGGAGTTGAATCTAGGTGTGCCAGATAGAGTAGAAATGGTACTACTCTTGCCCTTCTCCTGGGGCTGCTCCTCATCTGAGTTGTTGTCATCATTGTCTTGTGCTTTCTCATCATCACTACTCTCGTCCTCTAATACGACCTCAATGAGATGAACCTTGCCTTTACCTAGGCAACGGTGCCCAGGCTCCCAATGTTCTTTGCAAGGGTAACATATTCTCTTAATCCTGGATTCCTTATGGTACTCCTTATCTAGATCACTTTTCTTGTTTCCCTTCTTCTGGAAAGGATTCTTGCCCTTGTTCTTTTGAGGAATGAAGGGTTTAGAAGGGGGTTTACTGCTGGGTGTGGAATGCTCCATGTCTCTAACTCGGGTGATCGCATCTTGTAAGGAGTCGGACTTGAAAGCCTTAATCCAACCATGAAGTGGTTCAGATAGACCCTCCATGAAGAGCATAACCAACCTTTGCTCCAATATACTTGTCACCATAACTGCCAACCGCTGAAATTCTGAAATCTATGCATCCACTAAGCCACTCTGCTTAAGTTGTGCTAACTCCTTGAAATGAAGTTCAAGATCCTTCAGATCAAATCTATACATTAGTTTTTGTGTGAACTCCAGATAGGTTATGATTTTGGCATGTCCCAATGTGACAAGCCCATGGTACCACCACTTGTGTGCCTCGCCATCCAAATGTAGAGTAGCGTACTTGATGGCTTCAGTCTCTAACATAGCGTTAAGCTGCAAATAAGTATCCAACTTTTGAACCCATGCTCTGGTTGTGCGTTTACTAGACCCATCAAAGGACGGGATTGAAAATTTCCCAACCTTTCGTTGTAGATCCTGGTTTTGTTGCCCTCTATTGTTGTTTCTTGGTCTATTCCTGTACTTGATGGTGCAAAAATTTCCCAATGACATCGCAGCATCAAATTCATCCCCTAAAGTTTGGTACTCTTTGAAATATTCTGTGAAGCCCTCACCTTGCTGCTCCTGATTTGCAGCATCTTGCTCTCCCAAGAATTGAGGCATGAGAGGCTCAGTGTCACCCTACTAGCTGCCCTAGCATTACTCTGAGTTGTGTTACTTGCTTCAGCATTGTTATCATGACCCCTGTTATGTCCATTATGTCCATTCTTCCCATTAGTCCCAAGGTTGCCATTGTTGTTTCTATCACCAACAAGCTATTGTAAGAGTCGTGCTATTTGTTGTTGACCTCTAGCTAGGTCATTAACAATCTGTTGAGTGCTGCCCTCAGGAATGTCATGTCTTCCATCCATGTCTTCTTCCTTGAATAAAGGTTCTATATCCAATGGACCCAATCCTCTTCTTAATCTTCTATAATGGATGCTAAAAAGGCTGACCATAACCCAAATCTGACTCACAGGCTGGCAGGAATGCTAGCTCTAATATCACTGTAAAGTGTCTTGCCAAAACTGATCAAAAACTTCTATTTTTCTGCCTTAGAAATTTTGTCAAACACTTGGTGTGCAAACTGAAATGTGCTGGTAATTGTTTTTGTTTGTCTTGTTTTGGTTTTGAGTGGTGCAAATGATGTTTGAATGCTTCTCCAACAATGCTACATGACTACCAATGAAATAGAAATGATATGCAGGATTTTTTTGTATTTTGCAATGCAAATAAATGAATGAACTCATGCAAATGTACACCTCCAGCAATAAGACATTTTCACAAACAATTTGCTGCCAAACTCCAACTCCACTAATGATATTTCAAATGAAATATGACTTGATACAATGCTGGAAATGATATGATATCTCAGACCTACTTGACAGAGTTCGATATGCAAATCTGATTACAATTGGACACCAATGCCTTATGACTGATTTACAATGTCAAGTACAATGAGACAGCAAACTAAAGACTCATCAAATGCAGACTTATTCTTATAGAATTTATGCAAGATTACAATAGTATCTCACTTTCTAAGACAGCACTTGGACCAGCTAATGCATAGCTACAATGTAACTGAAAATTGCAAGATTACATCTAAAATGTGAAACCTAGAAATCGCCATAATGAAGTGCTGATCATGTTGGTGAAGCCAAGTCGATTCTACCCAAGATTGAATTCTTTACATCCAGATTTGCAGCTCCTACACTCCTTGACCAACTGCGATCCTTCTCCAACCTTATTCGAATTTTATTCTTGCTGCCAAGACCAAAATCACCCCCCAACCGGAGTACACCCAGCCTTGCACAATCCTTCACAAAATCGCTCCAAAGAGCTGCACCGGGTATGAGAGTAAGCCCATGATTTTTAATGCTAGCTGATTACAAGAAATCGAATCTCTTTTGAGCATAGGAAATTACCTTCAAGCTGCAATTCGATTTCACTCCAACTGAAAATGCCTTCACACAAATCTACAATTGTTCCTCTCAAAATCGATTTCTTCTAATTCACCAAAATTTGGCCACAAAATTTTGCTCCAATATGGAAGACTAAGGTATCTCCCACTCACCTCCAGCTAGGGTTGGTGTTGCACAACCGAAACCAGTACCTTAGAGTCTTCAAACCCTCAGGCAATCAAGCACTCAAGCTTCACTAATGCTGGTATGAAAATATGCAACTCAAGATATGTCAAATGGCTTGCATTCAGCCCCTTATAATGAATTCACAATCATCTCCAAGAAGCCTCTAGAAAATATAATATTTTATTCATTAAGTGACTTTATAATATAATATTTATTTTTAGTCACTTTATTAAATTAATTAAATATAAAGCTATCTTTTTTATATTAATTTATTGAGATAACTTTACAAATAATTAATTTAATAGTTTATTCCCTTATTTCTCCTTTTAGCCTCTGGGAATAAATAAAGGCTAAAATAATATCCAGGTGGCTATTGAGAAGGAGACATTACAAATAGCCACAATAGAATTAAGAAATCTAATAACAAATGCAGGTTGAACCATAGGAAATTTCTGATAGCTTGGCTGTGACTTTGCCCCATTATATGAATGTGCCTATCCTTAATAGATATTGTGATATAGAAATGAATATTAGTGTAAAATTTATCATATTGTCAAAACACATGAGAACTAATGTGGAATGATGATGTTTGTGAGAATGGAAATGCTAATGACTGAAAGCATGAGAAGCCTAGGCATCATCGTGGCAAGGCAGAGGCATGTCAATTCATGTGGACTAGAGAAAACTTATTTCAAAAGTATGAAAGCTTATTTTAATTTTAGAAAGCAAATGACGGGGAGCAAAACTGTATAACAAAACATAACAATGAGCAATCAGTTATTTATGCAAATAACAGCAATAGAGTGGTAATAGCTTATTCAAGCTTGATGATTTCCTAACTTGCACTGAATTCATCTATGTCATCACAAGTTGCAACATTTGATGACAACTTTTCAATATATAAACTTTAGAATAAGTTAAACAATTTAATTGAACTTAATGTATTTGTAGCTCAATTATATACTAAGTGCACCCAAGCATCCCTTCAGCTACCTACAAGATTCATCAAATTGGTGTCATGGTACTACTGGGAGTGTATTTTACAATCTCAAGGACTAAATCATAGAAAAAGAAAGAAAAAAAATAGAGCAATTGCTTGTCAATATAGCTGGAGGAGCCACTTTGTTAAAAGATGGTGTTTCTTCTTGTGCCAATGATGTTTCTTCAAACTCTCCTAATGATGCCTCTTCTGGTGATGTTGATTCTCTGAATGCATCTCTCCATGATCATGCTTTGTTTAGCACTAATGAGCAAACTTCTCTTGACATTAGTAAGTTTGAAAAGTATACAAAAGGAATTGGTCCCAAATTGCTTAAGCGGATGGGTTATATAAGTGGACTTGGCAAGCATGGGCAAAGAATAGACACTCTTATTGAGAAAAAGATTAACCAGAGGGAGGTCTTGACTATCCTGAGATCACATTGGCAAATGATGCTCAAAATGGTTCTCCCCCTCATTGATCAACAGAAAATAGATCTTGAAAGATCAGTTGATTCTACCCATCAAAAGAAATAAATAGTTAACTATTTGTGAATTCATTTATTTTCTTATTCTACAAAAAATTCATAGTTTATTCATTTAGGCACCCTCAATTTCAACAGCATGCACCACCCTCAGCTTCATCTATGAAGAAAGTTATCCATCCACGGTTAAGCCTTAAGGGCATCATCATTTTGAAGAAAACATAATAGTTTTTCGTATTTCAGGTTGATTATTGACCTAGTTACTTACCTTCAACACCATTGATAACATGGCCTTAGGCTACCTCTCAGCAATACTAGAATTTGCTCTCATCAATCATGCATTTGGACAGACCACGAAAACCTTTTGGAAGACAGTAAATATGGAATGAATTCCTCTAGAGAACTAGAGATTGAGAAGCATTTTACTTTCAAGTGTTTAAACTTTAATCTGTTACCGAGGAGAAGATTCTCCAATATGTTCAAAGATGATGGGGATATCCAGTCTGTGTTTTTAATGTACCCCAACTAGAGATGTTGAGATCTAATTTCCAGACACAAGTTATATAGGATCTCAAGAGAGACCACAAGATTGATGGTTTCTTTTAGGTATCCTATCTCATTGCTTCGAGCATTATGTGATCTAGAAATGTACTTGACATTCATGGAGATGGCAATAAACCCATTAGGCAGTACCCCACTACCCAAACTACATGATGATGGAATTTGGCACACTACCGAGAACACATGGTGGCATGACCTAGTTTTGTGGCCCCACAATCATGTCTAATAAGCACTACCTATCATGCCCCTGCAATTGTAACACTAAGATATGGAAATACATAAATAAAATAAAATATGTACTAAAAATATTAAAAAAAAGTAGAAATAATAATAATTTAATATGATTATAATCATAATTATCATAAGATAATATTATGATTATAATTTTCAAAATATAAATATAAATATTAAGTATTGTTATAATATACATATATATTAAAATAAATAAACATACAATATATTAACATAATATTAATGAACAAATTATGAGGCAGCAATAAATATAAGAGGCAACAGTTAAAGTGTATAAGAAGATAATGGTTCATATATATAGAGCAGCACTTCACAAACAAACGCAATCAAAGTTAATTATTATATTAGTCAAAGTACATTATCAAAAAGCAGCAAGGCAGCGATTCATATTATTGAGGATATGCAGCGGTTCCATTTATTAAAAGGCAGCAACTAATATATTATAAAATATAACATAAAGAGCAGCGATCATAAAAGAATAGGCAATAATAATAATCAGCAATTGATATACTAAAGGCAGCGATTGATATTAAAGTCTGGAATCACAAATAAAGGTACCGATCATGATAAGTAAATAACAAGGCAGCGATCATATGCAGTTGATGCTAATCTTTTAACAAAAGGTCATAACCTTTCAAAGGGAAACAACTCTTCAAAGAGATACCTCTCTTCATTAAGGCATGAAGATATATATGTGTGATCAAGGACAGAATTATATATCACACACACACAC
Source organism: Sequoia sempervirens (assembly GCA_007258455.2). Taxonomy (NCBI): domain Eukaryota; kingdom Viridiplantae; phylum Streptophyta; class Pinopsida; order Cupressales; family Cupressaceae; genus Sequoia; species Sequoia sempervirens. Next base: position 61,298 of record VDFB02115171.1, on the reverse strand, counting down.
CAGCAGTCTTTTGAGAACAGGTGTGAGTGTAAGAAGATATACGTCAAGGAAAGGGGAAGAGAGGAGATCCTAATCTGATTACAGCAGCAGATATCATCAAGGAAGATATGATACTAGTTTACAGCAGCGGAAATATAGTAGAGATCTTAACAGAATAGCAGAGACGATAAGGGAAGCAATAATAATGCTTGCAGCAATTATTGAGCCTTAGACATTGAATGATAACAAGACACACTTCAGTGAATATAGGAGACACAAAGGCACAGCAGATCAATTGGAGAAGAAACACACATACAGACCCGAACATAAGAGGAATCAGCACAGTGCATCATAAATCTTCTACATTCAGGTGTATCTTTTCTGCAACCAGTATTTACATATGTATGCATATTGTTTATATAATAAGATTGCTTAATAAGATGATTTCTTGTGATAGAGTAGGTGACTTGCTTGACTGTCTGGAACACATCTGGTAGGATGGGCCTAGGGTGGAGTGGTAGTTAGGCAAAGAGCCAATAGAGCCCACTTACAACACCCGTCCCAACTCCCCAAGATGGAAAGTGTCTTCCGAGAGTTGAGGACCTGATGGGGAAAGCAGGTACAAGTCGCCAAGGGGGAGGGCTGTGGTATACACCCTCTTAGGCTTGGCATATGGCTTCAGGCAGACCCATCATGTCCCTTCTCCCACAATGGTAATATGTTTGCATTGTTAATAATCCATGGATGTAATGCAATTGTCTAACCCTAACAAGTAGATATACATATTTTGCATATGGTGTTCATGTGGTGAATGCAGGATCCAAATCCAAGATTACTTCATTAAAAGATATTTGTTTAATAAGGTGAAACCCTAACCCTAATTTGCTGCAATTTGTGATCAATAGGCGAATTCTAGGGCAAATCAAGGTAGGGGACATCACACTACCAAACAGAACACATGGCTCAAGGTCCACAAATGCAGATGGATTTCCAATTCCTTTACTCCTACAGGAACCTAGACACTTGGAGAGAGCTTTTCTCCAACCAAGCATTCCATTTTCCCCAAAAACTACTTAGAAGTTAGAACTATTCTGCTGATGGCATTTTTAGATGCATACTTGGGGTCTGACTTCTTGGCAGTTATGCAGACAATAATTCTAGTGTTAAGGAGAATTCTGAATTAGATAAGTATTTCCATCTCACCCCTCTATATATCTCTACCTTTATAGCTTCTTATCTTGCTAGGTTTTCTAAGTTATACAACTCTACTCATTTGATGTCTTCACTATAATTTATATGTTAAATTGGACTAGCAATGATCCACAACATATCCTTGATTATCCCAGGTTCTACTATTAAAATTAAAAAAATGCAAGAAAGTAAAATTTGTCTAAATGAGGATAATGAGTTCTACAATTAAATAACACACAATGACCTGGAGAAATAATAAAAATATAAGAAAAAAGAAGTATCCATATTTTCTAATGTTAGTAGGTGAGCTCCAAGGTTATACCATTAAATTAAATAAATGCTAAGCAGATAAATTTTGTCTACCCCAAATAATGGAGTTAAACAGTTAAATAACTCTCTTGCATTGAAAGATAGGAGAGAAATAAAAATAGAAGAAAAGAGAAGATAAATGAACATTGTCTCTTATTTGAATTATAAAAGAATAACAACCACCAAGGCTGTGATTAGAAGGAAAATCCACAAAAGCAAGGCATATGAGCATCTACAACAACCCTCCAGATTTAAGAATTTATTCTTCTCAGTGATTATAAGATCAAGATTTGTGAAAGAGGGAAACCTGTGCAACAATTCGCAATAATATGTCTTGATGCTGAACGGGCAACTTTGAAAGGCCATATACAAATTCAGGAGCGAAGTTCAATTTCTCCTGTTTTGACAAATAACACTCAAAAACCAGTAATTCCCAAAATATTTTTGCATTACAATTCATATCATGGATACTTTGAATGTGATTCTTTTCAAGATAGTGTCCTATTACTGAATACTTTATAATATCCAACATAAATAAAAAGAATCATAAGAACAACTATAAGACAAACCTCCATAGGCAAACGGTCAAAAGCCATCTCAATGTACACAATTGAAAAGTTCTTGACAATTGGAGCAGCATCAAGACTCTGATATAAGTTCCATAAATCCAATATAGGCAAGCGAATTGTTGGTTGGTCTTTTACCCGCTTGTTTATGTGAGTCAGCATCTCCATCACCTGCAACGATGACAGATATTCCAGATAAAGATTTCAATGCAATTAAAGATTATAATAATTCAATATAAGGAGCTTATATATGCAAACTGTATTTGTTTGTTGAGAAAAGGTTTAAACATTAGAGTGATGAAAAATATTGAGGCAACAAAATCACGCAAAGGTGAAATTGAATACCAAAGAACATATCCAAATCTACTAAATTTGTCTTGACTTGTCCTTGAATAGACCCGTAATGAGACTAAGGAATGCTTAGAGGAAATTCCACAAGCATAGATAAGAGCCTTGTAACCTATGTCACAAGATTCAAGTTCGAGTTAATGTTCGGCAACAATAAAATTCAGATGAAGTTCAACGAAGGGAAAAAATTCGTGATTAAATTTGCATTATATAAATTTAATTTTAAAAAAAAAAACCCATAAAAATAAAACAATATTATGTTAAATTTGAATACATTATAATAAATTTAAAAACATTATAATAGAAATATGTTTAAGAATTTAATTTAAATATTATTAGTATACAAATAATAAATATATTATAATTAAAAAACTAATTTAAATATTTTAAAATATTAAATTTTAATATATTAATTTGAATATTATTAACATACCAATAGTAAATATATTATAGTTAAAAAACTAATTTAAATATTTTAAATCTTAGTCATGTCTGATACAACACTAAGCTCAAAATGGTTTGTCGTACGGGGTTACCCAACCAATACCTTCGTCGAAGGAAAGGGCCATCTATCCATGATAGATGTGCAAGGGACCGCATATGAGTCCGTGGTTGGCGGAAAAGCGCTTGAGTGATGCTTCTCCTCAGCAGGCGACAAAGGAACAAGGTTTTGAAAGACGGATTCCTGGACCATCTATATCTTATGTCATGAAGCTCGTCAAAGCTATGTATGTAGTTTGTACTTTCTTGGAATAATGTACTTTGAGAAGTATTGTAATGGAATGTAAATCCTTATTATATGTTGTATAGCATCTTTGGTCATATATTTTCAATAAAGAAAAGAAAATTTTTTATTGCAATGGCTTCTTACATAGTTTTTATTTACTTACATAGTAAAACTTAGGAAATTTACTGCAATGAACGGTTGGCATGTTACATGGGTCATGAGGAGGCCCATAACAATTTTGTTCTAGGAACAACATTGGGAAGACATGGAAAATATGAAGCATTGTGAAGAGTTTGAAAAGCTCCAAGCTGAAGTGAATATATTAGAAAAGAAGATTAAAAAGGAAATGAGAATGTGGGAAGAAGAATGTTCTCTTAGAAGCGGACAGCGAAAAGAAGAGCAAAAAGAAAGAGTGTTGCAGCCCTTTGGTAGGGATTGAATATAAGAAAGAATATGTGGGGGTAGCCCACACAAGTGAAGAAGATGATGAGGTGCAAGTTGCAGAGATAACATGTGAATGGAGTGCATTGTGTAAAGTGGATGAAGGGGGTTTGCAATCAGAAATTGTGGACATGGATGGTCTTAGATTTGACAAGTGGGTTGGTGAGGAAGAGGATAATCTCTTGTTGAAAGAAGAGATGAGGATGTTGGATAAGGTATTCGAGAGGCCAATTTTGGATGAAGTTATCTTCAATGCAGACAACAAAGAAGGGGTTGCAATAGTCAATGGTCCTTTGGAGGACATGAATACATGGGAGGAATTTGAACAGCCTTGCGAAGATGCATACAAGTTTTGAAGGCAAAGAATGTGATGTTGGAGCAGCAAAAAAGGATAAGGTAAATTTTGATTTTGAGTTTAGAGGTGATGATTATTTACCATTTAAAGAAGAGATTGCAGTAGTGGAAACTGAAGTTGTAGTTGTTAATGGGTATACGAATTTTGCATGTTTGTGTATAAAGGTTGTCGATGATGGTGCAAGAGGAACTAGGTGGAGGTGGTCGGTTTGTGGTGGGTTGGATCCCACAAAGAAGGAAATGAAGGAAGAAGAGATGTGGAAAAAAAAGATGGTCTATGGTGGAGGTGAGTCCATAAGAAGAAGGATGAATAGAGTGCACACTTGGTGGAGGAGGATGGCAAGTATCCCGGCTAAGTGTTGGAAGAGGTGGAGGAAAAAATTCCTTTTGTCTAAATCAGCCATGGAGTTTGCTACAGGTTGTTTACAACCTAGAAGTGTAGTTTTATTACCCAACTCCATTTCGTGAATTCTAGTCACAATTTTTCCTACCCGACATGTCTGATGCAGGAGCATCCAGGCAAATTGGCAATTAGCTTCAACCAAAAACAAGTTTTAGGTTTGAATTTCAATTTTGGTGTGTTTTGGGGTTCATTTGACATCTCTTAGCTTTGAAAAGCTCTTAGTGTGTTCAAATTTGCATAAAGTCGATTTTTATCAAATCGTCGTTTCAAGGCTCCACAGGCAATTTTCAAAAATCATTTCTGGAAAACTCGTAAGGATTGGAATAGAATACTTTGATAGGGGTATTCATGGAGGTAGCATGTGAAATATGCAAAAAGAATTAAAGTCATACCTTTTTCAGTTTGAGAGATTTTAATGTCGAAAGTTTGTTAAAAATTGTCAGCAATTTACGAAAAAGTTTAATATCTCATGATTTTGGAAGGCTAGAGTAAAATCCTTTTGCTAGGGTCCATGGGGTGCTATTCCAAGTTTGCACACCAATTTTCATACGAATCGGAGAATTTTCATTTTTTTCGCATGTCGACACTCAATTCCACACTTCCAAAGCACCAATTTAATCAATTTTATTTTGGAAAGGTATTATGGAGGTCATGGAATTAGTTTATTAGTTTTTATTCCTTCATTCATTGTTTATCTCCTATATAAATAATTTGGGAAGCGTTTAAAATATTAAAGAGGCTGAAAATCAAGACTTGAATTTTTAAAATTCTCATAATAGAAAAAAACACCCCTTGAGTAAAGGCAGCATCGGGAGGAGTTACTGGAAGTTTAAATGCCTCATTTAACATTGAATAAACATAGTATAGGCAGAGCTATTCTTGGGGGAGAGTTAGGAGCCCATTTTGTAAGGATCGTGACCCAACACTGTCTCAAGTAACGATAATAATCCACTCATGACCTCATAAACATGGAATAAAAATGATACAACTTCATTAAGTAATAAATATCATAACACATCCTCATATGTGTAGTGCATAATCCAGGTAAAAGCACATAATATATTATAAACAAAAATATAACTCTAGCTCTCATGCCTTGAAGTCAAATAATGATACAATTTGAAAGTACAAATATAGTCAATGATATAATAATGTGAGGACATACAATATTGTAATGTCCCCTTCCAATTAGACATTCACGCATCAGCTTGATTAGCCTATCAGTGGTCCTCGAAGGCTAATAGGGCATGTTTAGAGGGTCTTTGTGGTAGTTACCCAAATGTTGGTTGGCTTCTTTCATGGATTCAGGTGTTGTACGGAGGTTTCCTATTGTATGTTGAATGTTTGAAAACATAATGTGTTGGAAAACATATTGTGTTTTCCCAGATGATTTAATATTATGTTGCACTTAATGAATTAGTATTTTGAATATTATAAAGTGCAAATATAAAATATAAAAATTTAAAATAATAAAATTAAAGTGTATTGAGGAAGCTTCTAGATGGCCGCCCTAAACTTGATGAGAAAAGTATCAGTAGAGGGGGTTTGCATTATTCTCTTGATGCTAGATATTTGATACTTGATTTGGTATGTTGGTTGTGGAGAAGCCTAGGGTTTCTGCAGAATACATTTGAGGTCTTTGGGTACGAAGTATCCCATCGATTTGCATATCTGAGGTAGTGAAACTATCTACTGAAGGGTTTTAGCTAATTGGAGGAGTTACTTCAGACTTCTCATTGTACCAAAATTTGTGGCCAAAGTCCAATTTTGTGTTGGTTTGATTTAGGAGTTTTTGCATATCAGTTGTAGTTAGCATTGGAGGTCATATTTGCATCGATTGGTAGCATAGAAGACATTTTGGAGGGGCCTTAGAAGTCTGATTTACATTGTAGAAGTCTGATCAGAAATTACAGACATATAAGGGCGCCATAGAAGACCACGATTTTGCTTGCCAAGGGTCTCATTTGCATCGATTTTCTCTTCCAGCTGGAGTGTTTCATTCTTGAGGACATGGCAATGATATTTGATGCTTGAAAGAGGTTGAAGAAGGCTGCAATAAGTTTATATAGATGGTTTGATTCAGAACAGGGGCGGTTGGAGTAGTGCATCGATTTGGTCAAGAGGAGGCATTCCTTGGACTACCATTGCTTGCTTCATCATCTCCCATCCTAGGCACTTCTATTCCAGGTTCATTGTATTGCTTTGCATTCAATTTAAGTCATATTACAGTCAATATTAGTGGCAGCCATTTGTACTCAGAAAATTACAGAAGTTGCATAAGTTGCAATGCCAAGAGTCTTGGCCTTTAGATCAGCATTGAATTAGACTTCATATCATAATAAAGGAGCTATAAGTTGCAGATCGTATATTTGTTGTATTGAGCAAGTTTGCATATTTCATGATCAGCATATTAGTATGTATGCCAAGTGTATGTAAAAATGCTACTTGGCTATAGGTGCACATTCCTTATGTAGATGTTCATGTATTTGCATACAAAAAGACAAAAGAATTGCATTGTCATCTTAGATCTTTGCCTAGACATAGTAGAGTTGTTTTGCAAGCATTTAAACTTATTTGAAACTATTGGAAGACTAGCAAGCAAACTGAAAATTACAAATCAGCAAGATAAGGGGTTGTTGGGAAAGTGTTTGACAATATTCCTTGGAGCCTTAAACAGTGAATTAGGGCTAGATTTTGCAAGGATATTATAGCGGTTTTAAAGGTGTGAGCATTGTCATTTTGGTCTATCCCTCTCCTTTAGGTGAAAAACCCTAAAGTGTTAGAAGGTCTTAGCAACCAAGATCTTTGTTTTGCATTTTGATAACCCTAACGATATTCCTTGAAGGAAAAATTAGATTAGTAGTAGCAAGGGATATTACAAATATAGTCTCTGACCACCACCGACCCTAACAATCATCCGCAAGTCAAGAGACAAGAACATGGCTCAAGCGCTTTTCCGCCCAACCATGAAGCTTATGCTTCCCCGGAATTCTTCTTAACACGAAGAATATCCGACCCTGCACGAAGTACCTAGCAACCTCAAAATAAAAAGCAAATGGGAATCCCGATGCAAGATTGATGTATATACATGTATTTCTAACATGAACATGCAATGTCTCACAAACAGGATATGGCAGAGAAAAATATAAATAATTTTGCTAGAAATTTCATCTATTTCAATGAACACATGGCTTTGGCCAAAGCACTAAAAGTATCATGTAGATCTTGAAAAGAGGATCGACTTCTTTGTTAGCCCATATTCAGGACCCTATCCCAAAAGGTAAACCCAATGCACACAAAGAATACAATAACATGCATAAAGTTCATTAATAAATATTATTTTTCTCCTTTCATGCAAATATTAACATCTTTTATTATTTCTATCTTTCCATGACGGTAGAATATATATTTGACACGCAATTCGCTTTTGACAAGAAACTTTAAATATTGATATACAAAATTGATCTTTCTCGATATTTCTCTATTTATGTAATATTTAATACACATGCATTTACTAATCTCAGTTCATGCAATATTTCGGGTACATGCAATACTAACTCAATTTCATATGTTTAACTAATGTATACGCAATAATAATTTTATAATATTCTAGTTTGCAACACATGCTATAAAGAATCCGATCATAACAATTACACAAAATCATATTCCTGTTGATAAAGATGATGAGTTTTTGATGAACACCCAGATTTTATAACAACAGAAAAGTTTAATTCTACATCGTTCTATATCCTTGACATCATAGTGCACAGGCTCAGTTGTAAAAAGGATTTGAGGTTAAAGACTTACTGAAAATTGTGAAGCAGGCATAAAAATGAATGACGAAATGGATATCAATATGGTTGTGAACCATGGCGGCTGCACAGTTAGACATATAAGTAATTCATAATGCATGAAGCAATAAGGTTTTATGGAATACGATATTCTTAAGGTATACAAAAGATGGTATTGTTTGAATAGGCTGCTTAATGAACATAGTATTATAGAAAAATAATATATATATATATATATAAAAGTAATATTGATCTGTCACAAAGATAAAAGGGGATTTCCTCAGATGCTGTAGTGGCGACTACCTTGGTAAACATGCATGTAACGGTACAAGCGAGGCAGGCAGATTCTAAACATATCGCCCCACAAATAATATAGTTTTGACGAAGGCAATGATCGCAGGTTATACACATTCAGATTTCTAAATGTTTGTTCACATGCCACAATATATATACCATGCATTTATTCCATAGAAAGAATGGTTAAATAAACCTACCTGATTATGCAAGGTTTCTGAGAATTTGGTAATGAAAAGAATTTAAAAGCACTTCGGTATTCATTCTCGGCTGTCTGACTCAACCAAGGCTGCAGACTCTCGTACTTAATCATAGAAATCCCTTCTTCTTCAGAGAGAGGTTTATTATATACACCAGTAAGCCCCATGTATCCTTATCCCAACTTAGAAGCCTGCAAACCTTAGACTGCCCAGATTGGTTTGTGGAATCACTGTAATTGCCATTGTAGATAGACGGAGATGACTTTGGTAGCTCCAAATAGAGAAGATGTGAATTTTAACAGCCTACCCCATTATAAACAAATTGTCGGTTGGACTTCTGGTATGTCAGTAGCTACACTCATTCTTGTAATATAGTTTTTGACTTCTTCAAATTTTGTGGTTTTATAAAGGAAAAGCTTTCTTCTCAGGCTCGGCTCCTTCAATGCACCACTCCCCCTCCACGATCTCCTCTCCATTTCCCTCCGTCGCCTCCTTATCATTAACATGTCGCTGCTATCTTTATTTCCGTCTCTTAGCTTTTATTTATCCTCCAAAAATTTCATGCAATAGTCTGAAAATTAACTAAAAGCTAATTCTAGTATTCTTATTTTTAGAGTTTGCCGCTGCGTGATTTTTCATGCAAGATTTTAAGTTTTTTTATTTTTTTTAACTTATGTTATTTAAATTTTCTTTAACTAAACTTAAGTTTATTTCTTTTAATAACAATCAAGTATTTAAAAATTATTTTATTTACATTTTACTTTTTATCTAAACTCATTTAATTAATCTAATAAAATAATGTTATTAAATTAAAAATAATTTTTTATATTTAAATATTTATATTTATAATAGTAATATATTTTTCTTTAAAGTATCAATTATGTAATTTATTTAATCTTATTTTTATATATTTTATTAAAAGAAAAAATTTTGACATACTTAATTATTTAAAAGCAAGCTATTTATATATATTAATAATATTTATTAATATATAAATTTAAATTATGCAATTAACTTTTCAAACTATTTGTACATCTAATAACAAAATAAAAATTGTATATTTATTTATTTTTCTTTTATTAATAATATTCATGCAATTTCAGATTTCATAACCATTAGACACTGCCCCTCCGTTAAGATTATCAGTATATTACTGAGAGTCACATAAGAGCTTTGTCGAAACTCCTCCATTATAGGGAATGAGTTTTCAAACACACAAGTTTGTTGCAAATAGCACCAACGTACTCTATATTTTCAAGCGACTAATACTAAATTCAGTCTCTCCCCAGTAACAATTAACTCTGTACAGTAATTCTAGGGTTTATATTGTCCTGTTCCAGTAAAGGTTTCATATTGTCTTGTTTCAATAAAATTTAGCTATGTAGAGTTCTAGGGTTTCATATAGGCATACGGCAAATTCACTGTTAGTAATTCATGGACATTCATGGACGGAAAATTATTCACTATTAGTAATTTACGGGAAAATTCAGTGGTCAACAATTCATGACTATGACAAATTTACCCACATTATTAATTTTTCGTGGTGGTGAATTGCTGGTGGTAAATTTTACTTAGGGTGAATTTGTCATGGTGATGAATTTTACTTGGGGTGAATTTGTGGAAAAATTATTAGAGTGAATTTTTTTCTCCAATTATAATAATGTATCTTTAATTATAATGTTTCACCAAAAATCTAGGTATTATCAGTCAAAGTGTGAACTAAAATCTGAGTTCATAAAGTCTACACAATCAAAAATGACAAATATTATAATGTTTCACCAAAAATCTAAGTATTATCAGTCAAAGTGTGAACTGAAATGTGAACTGAAATCTGAGCTCATGAAGTCTACAGAACCAAAAATGGCAAATATTAAAAACTGATGCAATCGAAATATATAAGCAATTAATCGTAAAACAAAAATTGAATACCTTTTGTCTGGTGGATGGAAGGGTAGAAGATATAGAATTAATTGCATAGGGAAGTAGCTTTGATAAAACTGTTTCCAGTTTGTTGTCGTCTGTGAGCGCTAATCTTGTCAGCATGCGATCTAGCATGGCTTCTCTTTCTTTCTCCGCTGCATCCGCCATTATCTCTTTCAGATTATTTTTGCTTATTTGAAGATACTGGATATTCAGGAACAACTTCTCTCTGGATTTGCTGTATGGCTTTAGGAATTTTCAGGCAGCTGTTATGGAGCACCTGGGTCGGTTCTTTAAACAAAAGGAAAACTTTTATAGAGCATCTGGAGTTTTCTTTGATCTTGGTTTCTCTTTTTGATTGACCACCCCGAGGAATAATTTGACCGCTTATCCCACCCATCAAGATTATTTTTGATGATTTGAAGATATTGGATATTCAGGAGCAACTTCTCTCTGGTTTCGCTGTACGGCTTTAGGAATTTCCAGGCAGCTGTTTTACTTTTCACGTGGGTCGGTTCTTTAAACAAAAGGAAAGTTCCCTGGAGTTTTCTTTCATCTTGGTTTTTCTTTTATATTGAAATGAAATGAAATGAAATATTTTAATAACGTCCACGAGGCCACAGCAGCCTATGGGACCCAGGAACAGCACAAGACCACCACCGAAAAGAGAAGACCCTAAACAGCCTGAGATCTTCGCTCGAGATTAGCTCTACGACAGTGAATTTTGATGATGTAATTTGCAGATTTGACCAACCTTTCCTCCTCAAACAAGGTATTGATCACTCAGAGGAATAATTTGACCGCTGACACCACCCATCAAGATTCTTCGGAGAGGATTTGACAGTAAGAAGGGTTTACAAATTTCATAAGGTTTTGGAGTCTTTTTGTGTATTATGGCTAGGTTTGTCTATTACCCTTTTGTGGGTGATCTTGGTTCTACAAAATTATTATTAATTCAAGTAATACTTATATGATTGTTATATGTTCAACATTAAGATTAAATTAGTATATTTATATTTTATAAAATCTATGTAAAAGGTCAAGTTTATTTTAATAAAAAAATTATGGTAAAAGTTTTATTTTAATAATTCAACCATCATACCATGTCATTATAGCAATATATTAATAAATTATTATTTTGCCTACTTTTCAGAAACAGAATTATTATCTTACCTATTTTTTAAAAAACTAAACTTTATTTTACCTATTTTTAAAAGAATATTTCTAATAAAAAAAATGATCTATCTTCAATTCATTGAAATGAAATGAAAAATTTTAATGACGTCCACGAGGCCAAAGAAGTCTATTGGTCCCACAAAAAGGCCCTAAACAGATTGCAAACTCCGTTCAAGATCAGCCCTTCTGCAGCGAATTTTGATGATGAAGTTTGCAATTTTGTCTAACTTTGATTCTTCAAATAGGGTATTTAAATTATACGCTGAGCACTCCATGGTGAAATGTCATTCCGTCTCCACCATACCCATGTTACAAAATTAGAATTTTCTATTTTCCCACTCCTCTTTGGGAACCACCCACCTGCCTGTTTCACACCTAAGATGATGTGAACTAGTACGCAATTGAGCAATCAACATTTTTGCTTTCCATTTGATATTCGCACCTATATAAGTCTTTTCTTCATGGTCCCTCGTGGGATTGAATCCCTGCTTTTTTCATCCATATAACATATTTAAATTTTTCTCTCACATTTTTTTTATTTCTTCATTTGTATTTGGGCATTCATGCATCTCAACACCCCACTTTTTCATCCATTTGATATTTTGTTTCATCCAAGTGTTCTTTCTTCTAGTTAGCTCTTCTTTCACGATTAACTTAAGCCAACAATGACTCCATATTCTGGACCTTCTTTAAGTAGCTTAATAACCGAATCATCGCCGAGGCCTCCAAGGAAAAAGTACCGGTCTCCGCCAATAAAATCTCATAAGACACTGTAGTCTTAAGCTTGAGGCTGCTTATAATTAGATGTAAATTTTGATGTCTCAGTGATTGCTACTGATAATATGACTGATTTGGGTATTGGGTTTAATGAGGCCGCCAGATAGTCTCCGCCCTTTGTACTTACCTCAAAATCATGGAGCGACGTATGGTCATACAACATTCAGGGTTGCAGATAGTGTAGACAAATGTTTGGGACCGTTGACGAAGAAATCCACTACTTTTTGACTTTTGTTGGACAAACCCATTTGCCCTTTTTGGCGTTTTAACGCGCTTGTTTTGACGAGTTTTGTGGATTGAAAATGATATATTCGAATCCTCCATGCTAATATTGGCTCTTCTTCTCAGATTTGACGTGGGCGCGTTCTTTCCCTCCTCCTCGGAAACCACCCAATGGTTGCCTCAAATCAGAACGTTAGGTTGGCGTGCAAGCAAAGTTAAATTAAACATTGAGGAAGCTTCGTTATAGGTTAGGTTCAACGTAAGGGGCACTTTTACCTCTTAGTTATCAATTGAGGAAGCTTCGCTATAGTTAGTTTCCACATAAGGAGGACATTTACCTGAAATTTCTTAAATGCTTTTGTTTCATAAATGTGGGGAATATATTCTTTTATTATGTGGATTTGTTGTTAGGATACATTTTAATAAATAATTGTATTTATTTAAAGTTTTAATTATGGCAATGAGTTTTTTTATTTATATTTATATTTTTATGTAATTTTTTTAAAATTTATTATTTTCATAATATTAGATATTATATGTTTATATGTTTATTTTGTTGTGTTTTAAAATTTTATGTATATTCATAATATTTTGAGATGTCTATATTCAAATATCTATTTACATAAATTCATAAACACAAATAGATTATATTATACATATTGTTATTTAACAAAAATAGTTATTATTTAAATCTTTCTTATAATTATTATATTATATACTCATTTTATATATATATTAATTATGTAATCAATAAAATATTATTTAATATAATATAATAAATTTATATTATATTATGCATATTATTATATAAAATAATTATTAGATAAATTTTATATTTATATAATTATTATTTTTTTCTTCTAATTATAAGTTTTTTTTTTTATATTTATAATTTTTAAAATTTTAATATACAATAATTTTTATATAAGATTATTGATTTTTATATAATATAATTAAGATAAAATTAATAATTATTAATATTAATATAAATGCATGTAACTATATTTTATTCCATTAAATTAGAATATTATTTACATAATTTTAATAAAAAATAATATTAATTTGACATTTTTAAATGATTATGTTAATACTATAATTAACAAAACTAACATTTAATTTTATTCACATTAACAAAATTTACAGTTATTTTTATTAAATCTAAAATACTATAAAGGCAAGTACTAGCCACACTTGTTTATATTATTATATTTTTATTATTATTTTATTATTTATTATTATATTATTATTTTTTATTCTATTATTATTTTTGTTAATACATTATTATATTTTTATTATAATATTATTATCTTATTTTATCCTTTCTTTTTTATTTTATGTACACAAACTTTCAAATCCCATTTTGTCATTGATAAATGTCTCTCGACATAATGACAAAACATTAGATAAAAATTATAATGATAAAATTTGTGTATTTATGCTATTTTTTATTTTAGGACAATATTTTAATATATATTTTGATAAATGATGCAATTTTGTATGAAGTTATGTGCATTCTCCTAACCTTTACTTATATGTATATACACATTCTTACATATCTAGTCCTCACCTTATCCTTGTGTGCACAAATTTATATGCATTTGTCTAAACCATCCATTTATTACATATGTCCCAATATGAATGTTATCTACCTAGATCTAACTGTTTATCCACCCAAGTTAATTTTCACTATTATAGGATTGACCTCACAATCACAAACATGACCCTTGTTTATTCAAAATTCAAATTCAAATTTTGGATGCTTGTTGTGCATTATTTTCCCACCCTAAGTTGACCAAGTACAAGTTTGTGTGATCTTCTTCTATATGTTCATATTTAAAGGCATTCATTTCACATCTCGCATTATTCACAAATCATTATCATTCAAGGAAGGAAACACTTTAATTTGGTGCTATTAGATTTCCACAATCCATATCACCAAATTTTGTAGTTTTCTAGATTTGATTGTGTGCCAATTTTTTGAATAAAAAAATTGGCACATAATCAAATCTAAAAAATTACAAATTTTGACTTTAATTTGGTGTTATACAATTGAGTCTAGATATGCACATTCATTCTAGGAGCATTTGCATGGCTAAATATATGTTTTCTTCAATCTTTTACATGGTTAAACTAAGGGTTGACCTAAGTGAACGTGTCCCCTTGTGACATAACAACAATCATTTAAAGGTATTATAAAATTTCAATCTTCATATAATGAAAAGGTTCAAAAAAAAAAGGAAAATCAAAGTGAAATGCATATTAGAGATAGACAAACTACCAAATGACTTATATGGGTGCAAGGGATTTCTTTGGATGCAAATCTAACCCTTATCCATAGACTCAACCTCTCACAACACAAACAAAACTTTCTAATATCAAGGAAAAATAAGTCTTGAGAAGACACTTTTCCAAGACTATAACAAGCCATTTTCCAAAATCCTCATTGAAGGCATTCATTCTTCCATCACAAAGTTAAGTACCTCTCTCATTTTCATTAATTTCCATAGTGGAATTTAATTTAAAATATATCAACTCACTACTATCTATCAATCATGTGGGTTAATTTATGCTTATGTGTACGTGCCTTATTGGATTGGCCTGGAGTAAGCATGGAAAAATGTATTTTCCTATATATTTTTTGGTGAACCCCTTTAGTCTTAAGCAATCTAATTTTCCCACAGGGTTTCTCATTATTAAATTAGGGTTTTCAAGTCTATACTTTAGTATTTTCACACATTATTTTAGGTTTGGTCTTCTTTTTTTATTCTTGTGCTTCATTGATGCATTCGTACTTCAAAGTTTGGTGTACTTCTTCACATATTCTATTTCTTCCCACCCTTGCATTTTATTTAGGGTTTATAGTTTACATCTATTTTTGACTTGATCGAGGTTTAATTTTTTTATTTACAATCGATACTGTCATTTGATTACTCTTGTTAGGGTTTAATAAAATTGCATACTCTTGTGAATCCTACATCATTTCGTAGACTCTTATTTTTTATCATCAAATCTCACGGCCCTCTATTATTGGCATATATTCTTGCTTCTCTTACTAATTTGACATATTTGTAAGCAAGTTTTGTGGCATGTGATTTATTTATTCTTGATTCACTTGTGACATTTTATCACATAAATGGAATCATTTTTTTCTATGGAAGCATTATATCACTACATATGTTCATTTTCTTTATTGTCCCTTCTTTATTAGACACCCTTAATTTTATCTTTCATGATTACCACTTGTTACATATATATTATGTGGAGAGTGATGGTAGTGCGCTTGACTCTAATCACATTCTACCTTTGAACATTTTTCTTTCACACGATTCAATTCATGTTACATCTATTGTGAAGGATACACATACCATACTCACACCTTCCATTACTATAAATGATACAACATATGATGGAGGTGCATCTGTAAGGTTTGAGACCTTAAACTATTTCATGAACAATAAATAGTAAGTTCTTTTCACATAAATATATAAATGAAATGAGATATCTTCAATATATACAAACGACACATTACATCTCACATGTAAAAGTGTCTAATATAGAATATTAAGTACAAGAATAAGGTACATCATCATGTGAAGTACTATCTAGCCAAGTATTAAAGAATATAAGATATAATGTATGCAAGAATATGACTCAGGCTCTCATGCCCATCTGGTCATAACAATACAAGTAAAGATATAAAAGTATCATAACCACTGAAGAGTCTTCAGCTGCCACTAACCCAACAGTCATCCACAAACCAAGAGATGAGAATGATAATATTGGTGTAGTGCATAATCTAAGTAAAATCACATAACATATGATATAAAAAAGTACAACTCAGGCTCTCATTCCATGAAGACAACTAATTAAACAATCTGGAAGTACAAATACAATTAATGATATAAGAATGATATGTGAATATAATCAATATTGTCTCTGACCGCCACCGACCCTAACAATCATCCACAAGTCTAAGAGATGAGAACATGGCTTGGGTACTTATTCACCCAACCATGAAGCTTACGCTTCCCCAAAATTCTTCCTACTCGAAGAATACCTGACCCTACATGAAATACCTAGCAACTTGGAAACAATAAGCAAGAGGGAACCCTAGTGCAACCTAATATATCTACACGCATTTCTAACATGAACATGCAATGTCCTACTATCAGGATATGGCAGAGAAACATATCAATATAATTTTCTAGGGAGCATTCATCTATTTCAACAAAATCATGGCTTTGGCCAAAGCACTGGAATAAATCAGAAGATCCTGAAAAGAGGATCAACCTTGTTTGTGTTGAATAGGATAATTGAGAGGGGGGTGAATCAGTTATCACAAAACTAAACACTTTAATCATTTACTAGAACAAGATCTCGATACTGCTTAATTGATTAAACATTAAATGCTAATGCAGAAACTCAAACCCAACACATAAACACAATAACACTAGATTTACGTGGAAAACCTGATGAGGGAAAAACCACATTAAGGATTAACTCACACTATAGAGAATATCAAAATCGATTACAAAAAGGCTCACTGCCTAAGATAAGGACTCATTGTCCATAGGGCTACAACCTGAAGATACAAAAGATGGCTAACTGTCAGAATACAAGAGTTATGGCTCACTGCCAAAAGTATGAACTAATGGATTACACCTTCCTTGTGTTGAGTTCAGTTCCAAATGAAGCTCTATGTAAGTAGTACTACTTTTCAGTAGTCACTCAATAATTTTGTTATGATCTTCATCTGATTACTCAATTAGACTCACATCATGCACATACACTTTATTATCTTTGCCTACTTTTCTCACTATGCTCTCTCTCTCTCTCTCTCTCTCTCTCTCTCTCTCTCTCTCTCTCTCTCTCTCTCTCTCTCTCTCTCTCTCTCTCTCTCTCTCTCTCTCTTTGTTCTTTTCCAGAGAGTCTCGTATATATATTTTATTCATCAATTAGGTCGGAATCATATAAGGTTAATGCATTTCTTATGTCAGAAAAACATCCATAAAACATAGCTAGTCCACATAATATATTGCATACGCCAAGTCATCCAAGATCTTTGAATATCACAATCATAGCTTGTCTCACAGTAGAAACTGGACCTAAAAACCAACACACCGGACCAACCAACACATTGGACCACATATAACGATCATCTTCGATAGGAAATAGCTTCTGATAACCATCTCATACATTCAGTACTATGTTGACATCAATGATAACCTGTTGACATTAATGACAACCATTTGATGCAATCCAATTTCCAACAATCTCCCCCTTTGTCATTGATGGCAAAACAAGATGTGAAAATCCAACAACAACATCCTTTGTAGTTTTTCCTTTTGATGAGCTGAAATGATTTTCATTCTTTTCACATGCTTTCTCTCCCCCTTTGACATCAATGGCAAAGAAATAAGATCTATCTCCCCCTTCAAATTTTTTACAAAACTAGTCTTAAAAAATGGTTCTTTACCTCAATCATTCTTCCCTTAAAATATATCCTTGTATTTTTCTTTTAGTTTCAAAAGAAACATCTTCCATGAATCCACTACCAACCTAATGTTTAAACAAATACTGTTGTTCTTTGCTATCGAATCAATTGTTTCTAGAAGAGTATCTGGGATAGTGATATTTTGTTCATTTTTCTCGGCTTCCACCAGGAGACCTGAAAGTTGTTCCAATCTCAACTCATTTACCTCTTTAACTTTCCAAAAAGTCTTCATAATACCATCCCTTTGTACCACAATGACTACAAAATCAGACTGTAAGGAATTGATCCTTTTCTTCTGCGCTCCATCCTTTTCATTAAGGATATCATATGTTTTTCCAATAGAACCAGCTCAAGCTCAAAAGCATTGATTTTTGCTTTGTAGTTTTTGATAGCAATAGACCATCAGAGACAATACCTATACACATTGTTTTCATTCTTGATGCATGTTTTCAATTCATTTATGCTCTCAATTAATATTTTTTGTGCATTTCCACATCTTTCTTCCATGGCCAACTGAATCTCATCTCTTTCTTTCGTTTCACTAGGTGACTATGCCTTTAGTTTTTCTTCAATCTGCTCAATCAATACTTCTGGTAAAACACTTATCAATTCACTTAGATCAATATCATTATGAATTATGTAAATAGCCAAGGTGTATGTGATCTCATCATATTCATATGATGGTCGTGACAACCAAACATCTCCAATATTCTTCAGTTCATCAGATTTCCCGAGAATCTTCAACACCTTCTCCTTAGTGAAATCTTCTTCATCATCATCTATTAATTCCAGATCAATTGCCTCTATAATCTTTTCTTCCTTTTCATCTTTCTTCTCCTCTGTCTCCAACTTCTTTATTTTTAGAGAACTTGAGATGATTCTTCTTGCTTTCTCTTTCCAAAGGAGGATCCTCCTTCAGATATCCCAATTGGACTGGAACCCATGCTAGAACTCCATACATTTATTTTGTTTACAAATTATTCTTCACAAATCTTTTCCTTTTCTGCTAGACATTCCAGATACCGGTAGACCTACTTCCCAACTGGTATAACTGACTTCCACACAACATTCTCTTTCAATGGTAACGATTTCAAAAAAAATCATCAAACATATAACCAGAGATCCAAAACAAAAAGGGTAATTGTCATTCTTTGTCATAGTAATATTCTCCATTAATTGATTCCTCAATAATTCACACAAATTGAAATCCTCATCATTTTCAACCATTTGATGTGCAACATACATGGCAATCACTGAAGTAGAGCCTTCCCTATTTCTGAAATAGATATTATATGAAATGCCATATGTCACATACCTTATCACAGGGTCGATTATAGTATGAATTAGAAGTGCCCTTTGACCTCCTGTTACCCCAGTTAGGGCTTTGACTTATTTGTTCTTCACTGACTTCTTTGCTGGAACGGGTCCATTATTGCATAATCATGTTATTGTTGCAATTGCTTCCTTAGTGATCTCATAGGGTTTGTCGAAGATCATTTGATCACCTTGAATTTTAATTTCTGCAATTCATTGTTGCCCTGATTAAATACCATCATTTCCTTCAACTCCATTATTTCAACCTTGTTCTCCATACTTTCACTTGCTAATAACCCTAACTCCTTATTTCTCAGTTGCACTCTTCTCCCTAGCTTGTTTAATTAAAAAAAAGAATGACCACTCAACTTATTGATTTTGGGGTTTCATCATCACCTGTACTTCACTCTGTTAGTACCTCCTTCTCAGCCAATGTCGACGGATCAATTTTTCCCTAATTTTGAATTTATTTCTTTTTTAGCTTTTAAATTGACAACTATTTTTGAGAAACACTGTGAGCTGAGAAGGGCTCCACAAATGATCTGTAAATTCCTTACTATGAATTACTTAACAACTTGTTAGATTCACCAGGATACAGATTTAAAATTAAGATCGTAACTGATGATGCTTGTGAATTGAGCAAATAACCACATAAAACATAGGAAAGTAAAGAAGCTGATAGAATCATGCAACAAGAAAAGAGAGACAAAGATTTGATTATGGAGTTCACCAGATTTTGGCTATGTCTTCGGATCCGCAAATTAGCGTGATCAATGCCATTACTATGATGCAACTTCTTTAACATCACCATGGTCTTTCACTAAGTTACAATCTGCTACCAAGGAAGATTCTTGCACTTCAGGCTCTTCCCGCGGAAACACTGTCTTGACAAGAACTTTCAAACATCCACACTGCCTAGTCCTTATGTCACCTTTACAATCCTATCAAGCAATAAAACTGCAACTCACACTCTCAACAAGAGTACAAACATGCTCCACTAAATTCCTATCTCTCCACAAGAGACCATTTAGCTTGCTTACAAGAGAAAACTCTCACTTTCCCAAATCCCTTTACTAAGAGCAACAAAAAACTCCCTAAGAGCTAAGGAATGAGAATACACTCTTCTCCTGCTTTTACAAGGAATTTCCCCAAGGAAAAGACTCAACACTCTTCAAGTCTCCTAAACCTTGAATACTAAATCCCTTAAATTTTGAATGTAAAGCACTCTCACCATCTCCCTTTATATACATGAAAATATGCCTAAAAAGGCTTAACAAAAATAATTAAACTCCTAACCCCCTTAACAACCCGTACAATGACCAATTTTCCCTCTATGGCCTTTTGGTTTAAGAGGTTAGAGTTTGTTCTAATTGTTTATGGCTTAATAAGCCATTTGGTTAAGGCTCGGCCAACAAAACCTTAACAAAAAAAAGCAAACTACTTATAAATTTAAATTCTTATCAGTGGTCTAACAGCGCATTCAATTTTTGGCACCCGCGTGGTTGGGGGTTCAAACCCCGCCGGCCACGTTTTATACCCAACACCGAGAGTTTTTAACAACAAAACAAAACTTTCCTATCTATGCATTGAGGACGAGCTCGGCCGGTGCAACGGTGGAGGAGTTGGTTGTTCGGGCGGACATCATGGCGTCGAACCCGTTATAACAAATTTTTTCTTCCGACATTCAACTGCATACAGCCAAAACCCAATGACACGTGTCACCCTATTATTCGCCCACTCTGGTTGATGTGTCCGCTGACGAAGCCACTCACGAGGATATTTGTACGCTGACTGGGTGCCACGTGTCACCTGCCGATTCATCCGTATCATCTGAATCACATGCCATGTGTCTTGCGCTGATTGGTCCACTTAACTTCCGTACTATACAGACTGACACATCAGCATGATGACATCATCTTTGTACCATCAAGTCCACCAAGTCAATCGAGAGCTTTGACTGGCCGTATCTTGCGCATACGAGCTCCGTTTTCGATGAAACGAACGTCGTCAGAATCGTCTCGACAAGCACTTCAATTTGACGTTGATTTTGATGAATTCTGAGATGATCAAATTTTTCCCTTCTTGTCGGCCCCTGGTACCCTGTTTGACCGGACCTTTGACCTAGCATAACTCCCACCTATGATCTCCTTTTGACGCGATTCAAGTTGCGTCGGGATCGTGTCATCATGCTCTTCGATCTTAGACTACTTTCGGCTGATTCTAAGACTGTGAAATTTTGAGGTTTTTTGGATCCACCTGGATCAACAAATTTCCTAATTTGCATCTTTTTTGTTAGAATTTTCTTCAATTCCTTCAAAATAGAGATTCACATCACATATCCACGTGTCCTCGCATGACACCTCATATATTGGGGGTTTTCTATATTTTTCTGTGACTGCTCCCCTGAGACCATTACTGGGTTCAATTCTTAGAAGAGGTATCTACACCAGATGTAGATACAGAGTCATTTGATTCATCTTTGTTCTTAGGTTCTTCCTTCTTTCTCCAATTTTTTTCCATTTCTCTCCTCACTTCTTCAATATCTACCTTGTTCATTGGCTTGTTCTTTTGTTCCAAATTAGTTTTCTTCCCAACTTTGTTCCAACAAAATTTTGAGGTATGTCTTGGTTTGTTACAAGTGTAGCACATAACATATCCAACATCAAATGAATTTTTCTTTTATCTTTATCCTGCACTAATTAGCCTTGTGTCCAAAGATATTGCATGTGTAACAATAGCCTTGAAAGGGTTGAATTCTTCTATTTATATCAAATATATTCATCATCATTTGGATTCTACATTCGGTAGCTCTATGTCCAAACTTGTTGCAAACATGACATTTTCCAGCAAAGAATCCAACATTTTGACTTATTCTATTCTGGTTCATCCTACTTCTGCATTTTTTTTCTCTATGTCCAAATTTATTGCATTAGAAATGAAAGCCATTAAAAGATGGGTACCTTTGAGCATTAGGTTGTCGGATGGGTATCCTTCTGGTATTGATCCTTCAGTTCTTGTTTTGATAGGCATTTCCTTGAAGCTTTCTTTGATTATTCATTTTGTTGAAAATTGTTTTAGTCCTTGAGCTTTGTCCTTCTTCAAGTCCTAGACCACCTTTATCCTTTGCAGATTTTTGAGATGAAATCAATTCATCAAGCATTATAGAGCTTGTCTTGAACCTTTCTTCATGAGCTTTCGCTTTTTCTAGGTCAACTTTTAGGGTTACTACTTCTTGTTCAAGCTTATCACATTTTTTTGTCTTCTGATTGATAATTTCTTTCAAGCATCCTTCCTCTACCTTGCCTTGTTCAAATTTTTATTTCAGATTCTCTTCCACCCTTTTGCTTTCTTCAAGTTTCATTCTTATATTTTCAATAGTCTCCTTTGCTTCCTTTAGTTCTTGGTTAACTTCTTTATGTTTCAACTTGAACTTCTAGATTTGATTCCTTAGTTTCATAATGCATTCACCTGCTTGCTTGACATTTTCTTTCAGATCTTCATTTTCAGACTCTGAAGTCTCTGTTCTTAATTCTTCATCCAAGTTAGATCCCTTCACCATTTAGTTCAACCTACCAAGATCTCCTTCAAGTTGTTAAACTTATTCCAAAGGACCAAGCTCTAATACCAATTGTTGAATAGGACAACTAAGAGGAGGATGAATCAATTGTCACCAAACTAAACACTTTAGTCATTTACTGGAACAAGATCTTGATACTTCTTAATTGATTAAACATTAAATGTCAATGCAGAAACTCAAATCCAACACATAAACACAATAACACCAGATTTACATGGAAAACACAATGAGGGAAAAATGACAGTGAGGATTAACTCACACTATAGAGAATATCAAAATCGATTACAAAAAGGCTCACTACCTAAAATAAGGCTCACTACCTGAGATAAGGGCTCGCTATCTAGACTCATTTTCCACAGGGCTGCAAACTAGAGATACAAAAGATGGCTAACTACCAAAATACAGGAGTTATGGCTCACTGCCAAAAGCATGAACTGATGGATTACACCTTCCTTGTGTTGAGTTTAGTTCTGAATGAAGCTCTATGTAAGTAGTATTGTTTTTCAGTAGTTGCTCAATAATTATGTTATGATATTCAACTGATAACTCAATTAAACTCATATCATGCACATACACTTTATTATCTTCGCCTGCTTTGCTCACTTTACTCTGCTACTCTCTCTCTCTCTCTTTTCTTTTTTGGAGAGTCTCACATATATATTTTATTCATCAATTAGGTCAGCATCATATAAGGTTAACACATTTCTTATGTCGGAAAAACATCCATTAAACATAGCTAGTCCACATAATATATTGCATACGCTAAGTCAGCCAAGATCTTCGAATTTCAAAATCATAGCTTGTCTCACAGTAGAAACTAGACCTAAAAACTAGCACATTGGACCACATATAATGATCATCTTCAATAGGAAATAGCTTCCAGTAACCATCTCATACATTCAATACTATGAGGACATCAATGATAACCTATTCACATTAATGACAACCATTTGATGCAATCCAATTTTCAACACTTTGTTGGTCCATATTCGATACCCTATCCCAAAAGGTAAACCCAATTCACATATAGAATAACATTCATATCCAAAGATCATAAAAATAGATGCTCTTTTTCCTTTCATGCAAATGATTATATGAACATCTTTCATTATTTCACCTTTTCATGCATTAATGGCAGTAAAATATATAATTGACACGCAATTCATTTTTGGCATGCAACTTATCTACTAACATGCAACTAAATTATTGACATGTAATTTGATCTTTGACAATATTTCTCAATTTCAACCAATATTTAATGTACATGTAATGTTGTTCACAATTTCATGTAATATTAACTAGTTTTTGATATCATGTAGGTTAAATCCATAAGACTAGTTCATAACATATGAGGCATATTTGTACCATTATTTTATATATTTATATGTATATACATATATATATAAATAAACATGTATATATATGTGTGTGTGTATATAACTAGGAATATACTTTGATATGTTGATTGGAGATTAAAGAATCAAATCCATAATAGTAAATGGCAGTTTCATACATATATATTCATATTTTACACTTTCACTATAGAATCTTCACTGTAGATATAAAACGTTTACCAGTATACTACTATTCCAATATGCAAAAATTAAGGAATAACACATGATATTTATAGTAGCAACAAGAATCTACGTATGGTTATTGTGGATGTAAATCTTAACTAAGCTAAACATGATTGTAATAAGCAATTTAAAACAATGTAATTAGCTAAATCAAGTTACATTCCCAATGAAATTCTTGCAAAGTTAATCTAGGAAGCCATTAAAACTTGAAATAAAGCTCAAATTGCACAAAGAATTCTAATTAAACTCAACAAACCTCATCCCATTGGGGGATTGGTACTGCATCAGATGTGGAATTCAACCCTTTTCCCAATCCCATTTTATTGAAATAAGCTTAGATGATGTTGAAGCAAATACTCTCAAATGGATGTGATAAAATCCAATTTGCCTCAAAGATAGTGATAGCAATTGGAATATGAAAATGTGTGTGAGTTTCAACAGCATGACTTTGCTCTAAAAAGATGGATCCCTATTCAATAGATACAAGCTCTATTTGTAGAATAGGCAAAATGAAACTGATGGTCAAGATTAGAAGGATCAATCAATGGTCGGAATGGAAGGAAGATGGAGGCATGGATCATGGGTTCCCATCAAGGGTTGAAAATGCAAGAAGATATTTAATCAAAGGCTTACATTCATCGAAACAAACACACTTTCAAAACTTGCATAAGAAGTCTTGTTGAAAGTTTGTTTTAAAAAGGAATATTCCCTTTTTCAAATGAGTGAAGAAAGAGAATATTCTCATGGGTGAGGGAAATTAGATATTTAGTTAATTAAAATTAAATTTAAATTGTGCAAAAAGGGAGAGAATATTCCATGAGAATATTCTCTTTTGAAGGAATGTGCAAAGGAGGAATATTCTCATGGAATATTCCCTTGCAAGTGGGAGGATTAGATTTAATTAGTAATCTAGTAATTAAATAAGATTTTAATTATGCAAATTAGGGGAATTATATGATATTTATTAAATAAAATGATTTAATAAAAAGGGGGATGTGATATGATATTTAATTAAATAACTTAGGGTTATTTAATTAAATAAGAGGACTTTAGGGATTAAATTAAATAATTTAATTTATTCAATTTAATAGGACGAAATGTTAGCATGAAAGGGGATGAATTAACCTAATTAGGTTAATCAAGTTAATAGATGAAAATGGTGTGATTAATTAAATAGCTAGGCTAATTTAATTAATTAAGCGAAAAGAGGATGGGTTTCAAGACGAAGTGATGTTAGTATATCTGATTCAAGTTCATGATATCACCCAAGACAGTTTTAAGTGTCTACAGTTACAGATATGGTCAAATCACTAATTTTAGTATAATACTCATACTACATACATACATACATACATACATACATACATACATACATACATACATACATATATATATATATATATGAATTGACGTGCATAACAATTATTTATGCACCTAAAGTCAATGTGCAGGTTCCCAAGACAATCATGGCTACCTTGCAAAACATGGTCAATTTGACAATAGGTCACAAGTTTGACAAGCATACTAATGTCTACACAGAGGATAATATAAGCCAATAGTTTGACAAAGAGGGTGATAATGCAAGGGCCACAATGCTCATTCAAACTGCATGCAAGAAATAGTGACACAATGGAGGCAATAACAATACATTTCATTCATTATTTTGGTGGCACATTACCCTCACAAGGAAGATTGTAACACAATAAGGAGACTTACAGATTTCATATGACACAGGGAAACTTTCAAATATTTTCCAATAATGTTTCCTATACTTTCACAATAATTTTATGAAGAATATCAATGCCATCAAAACTATGAAGTAAAATACATACCAATTCACAGATCTCAACCTCTTACAAATACTTTTCCTTCCACATGTCACCCCTTTTTTGGTTTCCAAAATAGTGATAAATCTCCACGCTAAGCTCCCTCACAAAATCCTTGGTCGATGCAACTATTTTTGATTTCCAAAGCAGTCGTGTCTCATTTTCTTTTTTTGAGTTCTCTCCTCTATATAATTTTTAATATTTTTATACAATTTCCCATCAAAAAACTTGACTCTAGTCTCTTATTTTAGAACTAGACTTTTGAATTGAATGCCTTTTCATGTAATTTTAATTTGTATTTTAAACTTATGTTATTTAATTTTTTGTTTTAGTTTATTTAATTTTATTTTCTTTAATAATAATAATCATGCAAATAATTTGAAACAATAGTAAGATATTTTATATATTTATATATATTAATAATAATATCCTTGTTATATATATATGATAAGATTTATCATGATCAAACATTTAAAAATAAAATATTTTATTTTTCCAACCAAAATAATTTTATTTTTGAAAATAAAATAACCATTAGAAATACTTTTATTTTCCCAATTAATTAACTTTGCAACCAAAAACATCCATAAGACATAGTCATCATTTAAATCATAACACACAAATGATGTATTCAGATAACACAATACAAGATGAATGTAACTACATGAGTGTGTGTGTGTCAGTTTTCCATCATGCTAATCATTACCAAGTGGCTAGGATACTTCTACCTCAGCCATGTTCTTGCCTTTGACACATTCCTACACTCATTCACACTCAGATTTACATTAAAAGGTTAGTCCATAAAATCATAATCAACAATCAAAATATTCACATCATAATAATTCATAATTTTAATCACAATAATCATGCATTTTAAAGATAACATCTAATTTATCATCCACAAAAACACATTAATCACATATTTTACAATGGTCTCATACAATTCCATTTATTATCAAACAAAGTTTATGCAAGCAGAAATTGAGATGTGACAACATCACATGATGTAATTGAAACCTATGATATTATTTTTTAATGTCATGTGTCTTGTGCTTCTCCATGTTTTATATCTCATAAAATACTTATATTCCCACTTTTTGTGCCTTAGTTATACTATTGGCTCACTTTACACCTATGCATGCAAAAATGGGGTATGGTACACATGATCATTCTCATAATACCCCAACCAAAATACCCCTTTGGGAATTGGTATGTTTCTCATAGAATCATAATAATGTCTTAATGAACATTTTAGAGCACACAATTATTTCATCTCCTCTTACCAATAAGGGCTTAACCTCATTATTGCAACCAATACTTTGATATAATGTAGAAATCTATATTGTAAACTTACCATCATCACATGTGATTCATGAGCATAGGCTATTATATTATAAGGTGAAGCATGGAAATGTTAGAGTTAAATGTGCACTAGTGGATAATGGATATCGATCAAATATATGTAGTAAACATTACCTTGATGTGATATAAGTTAGTTACAATAATCTCCCAACGTCCAAGGTAACCATTAAAGGATTTGAAAATCTCATGTGTCAATCCCTTGGTTATGTTACTTTACCTATCACTTTAAGGTCCATTATCCTTCAATATACGTTTCATGTAATGCTTGGAATATAACTTTTACAATATTCTTTTAGGAAATAAATGTATGCATGCAATCAGTGTTGATACATCTATCCTTCAATATAAACCTAAGTTCACTCATCAAAATAAGCAATGTGTGGTGATAGTCAATGACAATGCATATAAATTTGGCCAAGAAGTTGAAAACAATCAAATATGGATCTCCCACACAATTAATTGTGCCTATGATGTCTCCAAAAACTACCCCTAATTCTCTTGTGCCTCTCCCCATTCCTAAAGATTATTTGAGCCTGCCATATTTTAAACACTAAGTCATAGAAAAGAAAAAGAAAATCATGAAGACCAAGCTTCTTCTTTACCTATTGATCCTAATTTATATGCCACATCACCTTCAAATTCTCATACAATCAATCATTCTATTAATTTTGATACCTCTCATAGATCCAAAAATAGCTAGCATTATAAAAATGATTTATCCTCATCTAAATTACCTAGTCATCATGGAAAAGGATACAACATTTTATAAAGTTTGGTTATGGAAAATATTTGCATTTGAATCAGCAAGGCATTATTAAACCTACCAAAATATCTCAAAATGACACTAATGGAATAGCCCATTCACATGATATTAGCATTGATCTACACATAAGTGTATTCCAATTTGTTCTTAATTTTTGTCTAGACATGTGTCTTCCATTCAACAATGTTGCAAGTGATGAAGCTTTAGATAAATATTTAGGAGTATATTATGACCTACCCCCATATCATCATGATAGGGGCCTCCCATGTGTAATTGAGTTTTGTTCATACTTTGGGGAAGACACTCCCCTTTTTAAACTGTTTTACCTACCCAATAATTTATTAAAGATCATAAAAATATAGTTTGTGGTATGTGCATGATGTGGAGATGGATTAAAATGATAAAGAAAAGATATTGAAATTAGTCGATTGTTTAGGATAATATAAAAATATAACATTACCATACAACTAAAAGAAGTTAGAGTGTAGGAGCTGAAAATTAGCTCTATCCCAAGATCACCTACAAAAATAATGAAAACCTTCCACAATAGAGTATGCAATAAATGATCTTTCTTGATATTAACATCTATCAAATATGATGATGAGGTATCTTACAAGAGTGTACAATAACCTTCCTTATATAGACAAGGTGCGTTAAAGTACCAAACCTTAAATGACTGTGTCATTATTAAATGACACGTGAATCAACATTAAATGACCTAGGACTCTAATATTCAATAAAATCTTATCTAAACAACTTAAATGTGTCTAGGACCTAAGTGGACTTAACATGTAAATATGACCCCATTAAGTGACTAGATAGGAAAAGTACTTATTTACACCAACAACCCCCCTAAGTGCAACTTAGGGATAAGCAATTATTATGCAAATGATGCAAGGATGGGTCCCAGCTACGAGGCCATTTTAGGTACCCATGTACAAATGCAAATGCATTCTCTCACAAATGGAGAAAAAGAGAAAAACCACATGGGAAAAAATCCATCTCCAAAAGAGAGAAAAGATACAATCAAGTGATGAAAGATGGAGGACTCCATGAAACCCCCAAGTACAACATATATCACATATATACATTACAAATGGCCCCCCATAAGAGGGAAATAAAGAGACCACATAGCCCCCTATAATGAAGTAGCTCCAGAACCACTAAAGAAAGTTTGAAGACAAAAGTCTAATCCAATGCTGACAAACATGTCTCCTTTTGGAAGAATGAAATCTAATGGCTGATGTTGAAGAAACCTCATCTCCATGAAAAAGAAAGAGGGAAGAAGCCTCATGAATAATATCTATGAAGATGCATCGAGTGTCTCTAAATATGTAGGGAAGAAGCCTCATGAATAATATCTTTGAAGATGCATCAAGTGTCTCTGAAGATGTCTCAACAAAATCAGGTGTGACCCTAGAAGAAGACAAAGTATGTGGAAACTCAAGAGTAACCTCCAAAGAAGATTTGATCAAAGAGGAGAGTGACCCCCTCAAACATGTCTAAATATGTAGAAGAGGAATGGAAAAACAAATATGATATACTTGTCATGAAACCATCCTACAAAGTCAAATCTCGAAAACAAAATGTGACCTCATCTTCTTGGAAACCAAATCAACACTGAAATCTAAAGAAGCGAGAGATGATAGAACCTCATCAAAGGGTCGATGAAAGGCAAGGTTCATAAAACCACCACCTGAACAACTATCCACACTTGATCTAGGAGAGTGGTCCTGAGACCATTCACCATTAGGAATAAAATGAGAAAAGGTGTAGATGTTTGTGTTATGGTTAACCCTACCCATTGCAACAAGTTGTCTACTATAGAAATCACAAAATAATACTGAATCTGGAGTGAACTCAATGGATTTACTAGTTTGTGTTATTTTATATATAGAAAGAAGATTATGTTGAATATCAAGAATGCAAAGAACATCATGAAAACTACTATTAGGCACATCAACAATTCCTTTACCAAATACATCCAAATAAATACCATTAGCTATCAAGATCTTCATGATTGAAGTATGCTTCAAGGATGAAAACCTATCAGGTGATCCTGCCATATGATATGAGGCCCCAGAGTCAAGAATCCAATTTTTAGACTCATCAACAATTGTCACAACAAGAGCATGACCCTTCATATTATTATATTTTACCTTACCACTCCCATTAGGAATTATTGTGGTACCTGTGTGTGTAGAAAATGAAGGTTGTGAATAAAAGAGGGTGAACTAATAGATTTAGAAGGCAAAGAAATGTTATGTTGCTTTATAATTTTCCTCATTTTATCTAACTATTTCTTATAGCAATTTTGTTCACCATTCCTAGGTTTGTTACAATTACCACACTTGGGGTTTATCCTTCTTAGTTTTATCCTCTCTAGGAGAGGTGGGTGTATCATAATATTTTCTTAGGTTTTAACTTCTTCTTTCCTTTACCTTTAGGTGATGATGCAATCAAAGCATGATTCTTAGAGTGTGTATCACATTGACTAAGTCTAGCTTGTTCCCTAGTCAACCTATCACAAAATGTCTCAAAAGAAGGCATGACAAATGAATCACCCAATCCATCCATTGTAGAATAAAATTAAGTAGATAAGTATGTAAATGAACATTTCAATTTAGACAAAATCAAGAATATGCATTCCTTATCAGTTTTATCCTTACCACAACCAGTCAATTGAGACCTTAATGATTTAAATTTTAACAAATAGTCTTCAATGGTATTAAAAGAAGCTATGGAAAGTGATGTCAATTCTACCTCCAAATTGCATAACATGAATCTCACTAACTAAACCAAATAATTCCTTGTACTTATCCCATACCTGTCTAGTAGTAGTACAATCCTTAATATGAAAGAATAAATTGTTAGAAACATACATAGCAATCAAGCCTATAGCCTCATAACATTTGTTACTATGTGAAAGTCTTTCATAATCTCTAGAAAAATTAGGTTTTTTATCATCTAAGGTGGACCACAAACCCATAGACCAAAGTGATTTCCTCATTCTCTCATTCCATATATGATCATTATGAGGATCTAGAACCTCAAACCTTGATTCAACCATTAGAACAACAAGTGCCAAGAGAGAAAAATAGAAAAATATCTAAAACAAATTGATGTGATACCTCTCAAATCTGAAGTACAACTGAAAATGGAGCCCCCCATACAAAAAGAACTTCTCCAATAGACAGTATGTCCAAATAATCAATTAAGATGCTAAAAATGCAAAAACTGAATAAATAATACTTGGGATTGAATTTGGAAAAAAGTGCATGAACCAAATGATAGAGCTCCTAAATACCTTTCAATTGCCATTGGAATCATGAAAATTATATAAACTAGTGAAAATTTATGAGCTTAAAGGTCCAAAAGGGAAAAGGTATTTTAATTGAAAATAAAATGTACTTGCAAAAAAATCTAGCAAAATGACCTACACCACTATGAAGTACACAGAACCAGATTTTTATCGATATCTCATTTGAATTTTTTTTAATATTTGGGCGAAAAATTATGTTCCATTGAAAAAGGGCCCAATTTTTGCAGCTCATGACACAATGTTAGCCCCTAGTGGGCTAGGTCGTGGTCACTCACATGACCATCAACTATAGGAAATAGGAATTGGCAGGTTTTAAATATTTTGTCGCTAATGGGCGGCAGCGGGATGATGCTTGCATGGTTGCACCGCCTACACCACACAATGAGTGTCCCATGCCACTTGCAGATAGCCCCGCAGGCTTACCACAAGACTGGTTGCATAGTCCAGGAGCTACAAAATAAATTCAAACCTCCTAAATTTCAAATAAATAAAATAATAATAAAATTTGTACCTCCATGTACACCAAAAAATGATAACGATTGTTGTGTAGGCAGAGTACACAAACACATGAGTTGTACTCGGCTGACACAAACAAATTTGGAATATTCCCACCGGCGGTACCCACAACTACACGACCTATCAATACTATACTATACGAATTTTGTATAGTCATACAGACAAAAATGATCACATTTTTGTGAAAAAAACCTTTGAGGGCATGGGGTAAAAATCTTTGATTTCGACGATTTGACAAGCAATCTTGGGGTTTTTAGGGCTTCTAGACGTAATGGTGAGGTATGTTTTTGTCTAAAGTGCTTTGAAAAATCAGCTACCTTCCAGATCTGGTAACCACCTCCAACTTAAAAATCTCGTAGATCTAGAAAAATATATCAAATTTTGATGAAACAAAATCTAATATTTACTTTCTTAGACACCTAGACTCAATGGTGAGCTCAAATTATTCCAACATGAACCAAAATTAATCCGCAATAAAAATCCACAAAGAGGAACCCTCTAGAACTGGTGTTTTTCAAGTTTTTTCGATTCCCTAGATCACCATAGGATGCAAGGGAAGAGCATACTCAACCTTACTAAAATTCACCAAGATATTTCACTGAGCTCTACCCTCAAATTTGAGAAGGAATTTGCAAGGTCGTGCTTTAATACCATTTAGGAGTTGAAAATTAGCTCTATCCTAAGACCACCTACAAAAACAATGAAAACCTTCCACAAGAGAGTATGCAAGAAATGAGCTTGCTTGATATTAAGATCTATCAAATATGATGATGAGGTATCTTACAAGAGTGTACAATAACCTTTCTTATATAAACAAGGTGTGATGAAGTACCAAACATTAAATGACTGTGTCATTATTAAATGACACAAGTCAACATTAAATGACCTATGACTAATATTTAATAAAATCTTATCTAAACAACTTAAATATGCCTAGGACCTAAGTGGATTTAATAGTAAATAGGATCCCACTAAGTAACTAGATAGGAAAAGTACCTATTTATACCAACATGGAGATGTCTTCACATGGTCATACCAAGATATATATGGCATTGATAACAACATTATAATCCATGACATTATCTTAAAGCCTAGTACAAAACTCATTAAACAAAATATTAAAAAGATACATCCTAAGTTTGATATGACAACTAAAGAGGAATTTTAAAGGACACTCTAGGTTGAATTTATAAGATATAATTACACATTTTGGGTCTCTAATGTTGTCCTAATTGTCAAACTTGATGGTTGTTAGAATCTCACGAACTTTAGGTATTGAAATATAACTTCTCTAAAGGATGGCTTTCCTCTTCCTAATTTAGGCATGATTGTAGATTCCGCCATTATGAATTATACTTTATAGATGGATTTTTCAGAAAAAATAAAATCATGATTAACCTCTAGGACCACTATACCTTAGGGTATATTTTGCTACCAGGTAATGCTTGTTAGACTAGAATATGTAGGAGCTACTTGTCAAAGGGTCATGACAATGATATTCCATGGTCTTATGCATAAGGTATTAGAAGACTATGTGAATGATATCTTATCCAAATCTAAGACACAGATAGATCACCTTCAAGACTTACAAAAAACATTCCAATGCTTATGCCAATACAAAGTATGACTAATCCCAAGAAATACATCTTCAAACTCTTGATTATTTGTTAGGATTCATTGTATCCTATAATAAGGTGGATGTTAATAAAACTGGTGCTACTAACATGCCACCTCTCAAGAACCCATCCCAATGTCGTAGCCTCCAAAGGTAAATCCAAGCTATTAGATGCTTCATTGCCTGATTGGTAGATAAAACATCACCATTCATAAAACTTTCAAAGAAAATATTAAAATTTGAATAGAATAAATACTATCAAAAGGCATCAAGGACATGAAATTTTTCATGTTGAATCCTTGGGTCCTAATGCCCACCATCCATGGAAAAAATTGCTTTTATATGTATTAGCCATTAAATCTGCCATGCATGGTCTATTAGCTAAAAATAATGAAAATGATAACAAAACATGTGGCTTATTACATTAATTGTATCTTATTAGACTTTGAGACATGGTAAATTCCTATGGAACAACTATCCTTTAAAGGTATTTTTAAGTGGTCATAATCTTTATATAGTAGAAAATACAAAAGATACAAAGGTAAATCAACTGAATCACAAAGTACAAACATATAGATTGTCAAATTGTTTTCACATGATTATACGATATTTCTATGGTTACATATATAACCTTGATCTTCATGCTTGACCTCTCATAGTGTAAATTGAACTTTCTATTTTGGATGAAATATATACGCTAAGATAAAAAAAATTACTAAACTATAATAGATCATAATCTACAATCTTTATTGAGGGTACTCATTCTTCTATCACAAAGCTAAGAAGCTCTCCCCTTTACATTTAATTTGTAATACATAAAAAAATATGGAATGAAATAAATTAAAAGATCCAAAAGCGATTAGAATAATCTAGGCTTACCAAAACTGGTGCTTCTTGAATGACTTCTTTGATCTTCATAAATGCTTTAGTTGGTTCATCATTTTAGGAAACTAATTGTCTCTTTGTTAACATCTTCATAATCGCCTCAGTATTCTTAGCAAAGTAGGGCACAATCCCTTTAAATAATTTGATTTATCCAAATAAGGACATCACTCCTTTTGCAATCTTGGGCCTCAAAATAAGGTTATTGGATTTTACACTTCTTGCATATATTCCTATTCCATCTTTTAACATGACGTGTCCCAACAAATTGCATGCTTTTATGTCAAATACATATTTTTTAAGAGTTAATGAAATCCCACATTCAATGAATTTTTTAAAAACCTACTCAATGTGTTTGCAATGATATTATTAATACTTGGAGTATGTTGTGAGGTTGTCTTGGAATACAACCATTTATTTCATTTATGAGGCACGTAAATGCAATGTTTATAAGTACCTTGGGCTTGATTTTCACAACAAGCTTAGCTGGGAAACATGTAGAGCAAAAAGAATTCAAGGAGGCTGGAAAGCGTTGTACTCTTTGCAAAATAGATGTAGAAATGCCGAATTATGGGATTGGAAAACTAAAAGAACGCTTTTTGGTCTTCTTGTTACTCCGGTAATTCTCTATGGGTGTGAAATCTGGGGCAGCAGCATGTCAGATCAGAAATGGAGACAAGTGGAAAGGATACAAAAACATCTAATTATATGCAGCCTCAAGCTTAAGACTGCAGTGCCTTATGAAATTTTATTGGCTGAGACCGGTACTTTTCCTCTGGAGGCCTCAGCGATGACCCGGTTATTAAGCTACTTAAAGAAGGTCCAGAATATGGAGGATCATAGATGGCCTAAGCTAATTATGAAAGAGGAGCTAACTAGAAGAAAGAACACATGGATGAAACTTAATATCAAGTGGATGAAGAAATGGGATATTGTGATGCATGAGTGTCCAAACACAAATGGAGAAATAAAAAATTATGTGAGAGAAAAATTTAAATATGGTATATGGACGAAAAAAACAGGGCGTAAAAAGGATTATTATATCAAAGAATTCAATCCCACAAGGGACCATGAAGAAAAGGCTTATATAGGAGCGAATATCAAATGGAAAGCAAAAATGTTGATAGCCCAATTGCGGACTAGTTCACACCATCTTAGGTGTGAAACGGGTAGGTGGGAGGTTCCTAAAGAAGAGTGGGAAAATAGAATATGCCGCTTTTGTAACGAAGGTATGGTGGAGACAGAATGGCACTTTATCATAGAATGCTCAGCTTATAAAGACATCCGGGCCAGCTATGGGGATGCGGTGCAGGTTGACAATTTAAATACCTTGTTTGAAGATTCAAGACTCGACAAAATTGCAAACTTCATCATCAAAATTCACTCTCGAAGGGCTGATCTCGAACAGCACCTCCATTGTGTCTAGGGCTGTGCTGTGTGTTGTTCCGGTGCTGATCTTGGGTCCCATAGGCTTCTTTGGCCTCGTGGACGTCATTAAAATATTTCATTTCATTTCATTTCATGGCTCATTGGAAGGTCACCCGTACATTATTAAGCCCAAATGGCATTCTCACGTAGAAACAAGCACCTTTTACAGCAAGTGGTCCATGTTATGGAGATGATAATTATCCTTAAGCAACTCGACATTTAAACTTTTTATTGTCAACACACATTCTTATATCCCCATTCATCTTCTTCAGTAAGATTTAATACCCATTATGAGTGCCTAATTGGTTTGATGATACCCGCTTCTTTTAGTTTTGTTAAGTTACTTTGCATTTTAGGGGTCAAAGTGGGATTAATCAACCTTTACTTTTGGTATAAAGGTTTTGCATTAGGTTGTAGAGGAATTATATGTTGGAAAAGATATTCCCTAAATGCTTTTGACTCATCTTAAGTAAAATATTTTTTGAAATTTTTTTAGTAGTGGTATCAACATTATTTTCTCAATTAGCTTTAGTTTCTTGTTAATGTATTATTTTAGGTTAAAATTCAATGTCTAGGTTGATCTCTATTTTTCTAGTGATCAACACTATCAAACATGTGTTCTAGTTCCACCAACTCTTTTGGGATTTTATTATTCTTTATTTTCACTACCTCATTTCCCAATAGCATCTCTTTTCCATCCTCAAGTTCAACCATTGGTTCCCAATCAATTAACTAGCATTCATATTCATCCATACAATTTACAAACTTATAGATTTTTTTATTATCATTAAATACCTGCAAGTTGTGGATGTTATCATGTATGCTAGGTATAATGAGGACCTCAATTTTGGCTTCTAATGTAGGAGCATCTAGGTCCACAGGCGATCCTGCATCAACCGAAAATATTTTAGGTTCTACTTTCAATTTTTTTGTTTAATTTTATTGAGTTTTAGTTGAATTTTGGTTGTGGCTTCAAATAATTTTTAAAGAAAATTTGGACAAATTAAGGGTGTCACCTTGTACAAGAGCTCAATGAGTATCTACAATTCAAATTTGGTGAAGATTAGATAAAATTTGACAAAATTATGCTCATGCGGGTTTGTGGTCTACTATCAGTTTGTAGACTTCTAAACTGTTACTAGCTTGTAGGACTCTAGTTTTGAAATGGATAGGTTTCACTTCTTGTTATTAGTTCAAATGAACTTTTTTGCATTTGCAAGAATTTGGTGGCTAATTGGACTTGTGAGTAAACCCAAGTGAATCAGATGTTATTAAGTTGACCAATTCAGATGAATATTTTTTGCATTTTTGAGAATTTGGTGGCCAATTAGACTTGTGGGTAAACCCAAGTGAACCAAATGTTCTTTAATTGATCAATTAAGATGAATATTTTTCATGATAATGTTAGCACTATATGGTTGCATATAAATATAACTGAATCATATATAAAGATCTAAATCCAATATCAACATTGTATAATTTGTGAGCAAATGCCACTAAACCAAACAAGTGCATCGATCAAAAGGTTCAATTCAATAACAAACAAGAATTCCACAAGAAGGACGACATGATGTATTTGTGACATCAATAGGTACAAAGTGTGGGGTTTCTCAAATGAACCAACTATTTGTGGGAACTTGATAGTGAATTGAAACTTCTGAAATTTCTTATTTGAATTGATCATTTGTGGAAAATGCTACTACATCTACAAAATTTAAACTTGCTATTCCATTTATAGAATGAAAGGAATAATAAAATGAAATAAAATCAAAGTATTAATCCAAGATTTATTATTTGAAGGAAAATATTACCATCTAATATTAAAACCAAGAGCAAGCACACCAAATATCCAAGAGGAGACACAAAATTTTGTAAGTGGGAAAAACAAAGAAAAACCCCATATATTATGAAGATGGCATAAAGCCTAAAGAAGATTACAATGAGCTAGAGAGACAACTTAAACATAAAAATATAATGAAGGAGAGAAGCACCTTAATAAATAGAGGTGAGAAAGGATTTGCATAAGAAACTCCCATTTCTATGCATGCCACCTTTCATCCTATGTGTGTGCAAGGTATCAAGACCCTCATAAGGAGGATGCTACACCTAAGCCTTAACATTCCTCTAAAGAGGAGTTATAAAAATGAGTCATCCTCACACATGTGTGAGGATATTCAAATGGGACAAAATAATTGTAGGGATTCTTTTGGAATAATACAAATAATAAATAATCTTCACCTAAGTAAAGATTAATTTCTAACACCCACCCTTAAGCTTTACTTGGGGAGTTTACATCAAACTCTTCAACAGGTTGTAATCTTATATTTTTACAATGATGGAGAAATTTATCTTTACAAAGTGGTTTGGTGAGAATATCTGCAACTTGATCTTCACCTTTACAATACAAAAGATAAATTTGTTTGTCTTCAATTTGCTCTCTAATGAAGTGATGTTGGAGAGAAATGTGTTTGGTCCTTGTATGAAATATTGGATTCTTTGCCAAATCAATGAAACTTTGATTATCACAATATAAGGGTGTAGGATCCTTTTGAGGTAGACCCAAGTCTTCAAGTAGTCTTCTCAACCATAGTGCTTCTTTGGATGCATTAGTACAACCTTTATATTCTATTTTTTTTGGAACTAAGAGAAGTAGATTGTTGCTTCTTACTATTCCATGAGATTGCACCTAATCCAAAAAATAAACAATACACACAAGTGGATCTCCCATCATTGGGATCAAGTCCTAAATCTGAATTAGTATAACCATTTAAAGAAAATTCATAATTTACATCATAAAAGAGACCAACTTTAAGAGTACCTTTAACATATTTTAAAATTATTTTTGCAACTTTAAAATGAGTTTTTTGTGGTTTAGACATGTATATAGAAACTAAGCCAACACTATAGGAGATATCAAGTTTAGCAAGAGTTAAGTAATTTAAACTTCCAACTAATTGCCTATATAAAGTAGGATCAACAAATGGAGTTTCCATATCAACAATTAATTTAGTTCCTAATTCACAAGGAGTAGAAACACAATTTGTATCATTCATTTTAAATTTATCTAAGCGATCTTGAGCATATTTATGATGAGGAAGGAAAATACATTTAGGTGTGTCAAATTTGCATACCCAAAAAGTAATGTAATAAGCCTAAACCAGTCATTTGAAATTGATGATTGAGTTTAGAATTAGTATTAAAAATAAATTTGATAGAAAAATAAGTGATAAGAAAATCATCAACATATAAAATAATGATCACAATATCATTTTCACTATGTTTAATATATAAATTTGGATTATTTTTAATTCTAATGAAACCTTGAGATGTAAAGAAAGAGTTAATTTTAGAATACCATTCTCTAAGAGATTGTTTTAAACCACAAATTGTTTCTTTAATTTTCAAACAAGGTGTTCATTACCTTTCTTAATAAAACCCAAATGCTGAGACATAAATTTCTTCATGCAAATCACCATTTAGGAATGCACCTTTAACACCCATTTGATGAATGGGCCAATGCATATGAGAACCTAAAGAACTAATTTAATAGTTGGAATTTTAGCCACTAGAGCAAATGTTTCATTATAATCTAAGCCTTCCACTTGGGAGAAGCCTCTAGAAACTAATCTAGCTTTAAATTTTTTAACCTCATTATTTGCATTGAACTTAGATTTATACAACCATTTACATGAAATAAGATTCTTGTCATGAGGTAAAGGAACTAGATCCCAAGTTTGCTTTGCAATTAATGTGTTATATTCTTCTTGCATAGCCTTTTCCCAATGAGGTTTATTTTTAGCTTGTTCATATCTTTGAGGATAATTTGTATCCATAACTTTAGATGTCAAAGTATAATTGCAATAGTTTTTTCTTCTAGCCTTAGATTAATTCATTCTAGTTAAAATATCATCACTTTCTTGAATATCATTTTTTAAACCATTTAGGCATTTGTTTAGATGTAGGAGTATCATCACTTGAAGAAGAATAATCATGAGAAGGTTGAACATGATAATCTTCACTATCAATTTGATTGAGAGATACATTAGAAGGGTTCACATAAGGAGGATTATCCTCAATAACAATAACTTTACTTTGAGAAGATTCATTGTTATGCACTTTGGAACAATCATGAACACCATTTTCAAAAATGCATACATCTCTATAAACTTTAATTTTGTTGGTGATAGGATTATAAAATCTATAAGCTTTATAATGTTCATCATACCCAACAGAATCTGATAAGAAGATTTAAAATCTATTTTTTTTCCTTTTTTATTTAGGTTTATGAACATAAGCAATTGAGCCAAAGATTCTTAAATACTTAAGATTAGGTTTCTTATTAGACCAAGCCTCTTCAGGAGTTATATCCTTTAAGGCTTTGGTGGGGGTCCTATTAATGATATAAGTAGCACAAAATATTGCTTCATCCCAACATTTATAAGACATATTCTTTACATGTAACATACATCTAGTCACTTCAACAATTGTTCTATGCTTCCTTTTTGCTATACCATTTTGTTGAGGTGTATAGGGAATGGTTAACTCGTGTTTAATACCAAATGACTTTAAATAACTATTGAAAGCATTATTCACATATTCTTAAATAAACCATTATCAGTCCTAATAATTTTGATTTGAAAAGCATATAGCCTTTCAAAAAAATTATGAATTCAACAAAAGTATCAAGAACTTGATCCTTACTTTTAAGAAAATAGATCGAAGTTCTTCTAGAATAGTCATCATCACAAGTAAGTGCATACCTTGATCCTTGGATGGATTTGTTCTCCATGGGTCCCAAAAGGTCACTATAGACTAGGTACAACTTATGATGTGCCCTCCATGCTTGATCTTGTGGAAAGGGCTCCCTATGCATCTTACTTCTCATGCAACCTGTGCATACAATTTTATATGGAACAATAATAAGAAATCCTTTTACCATATTAGTTTTTTGCATCAAGGCAATTTTGTTAATATGGATATGACCAAGTCTTTCATTCCAAACATATAAATCAAGTATATTGCTTCCTTGGTTTCGTTGGAGTGAGCTATGCATTCAGTATTTGTTCCTATGTACTTTCAGATACAATGTAAATCAATGGCTGGTTACTTGCATTTCGTTGAGTTGGATCACTTACCATATAGATACTCTTGCATTTAGGAGGTGACCTTCCATTTTCACTTGATCAGTTCTTTAGACTATTGGTACTTGTGCCATCTGTATCTTTGAGTTCTTGATGTTTTCCTTGGTTTTCCATTGGATTCAAGTAGTGTTGGTGGGGGAACTTATACAAATTCTTGTATTCTTGATCCTGATCATCATATGTTTTAGCGGAGGTTCTTCTTTCATCATCTCAATAGTCATTCTATGACAATATTTGCAGCTTCTTCATGCTTCAACGGTGTTTTTTATGTTTATCCTTTGTTCCTATCTTTTGGGACAATTTCTTATTGGTTGGAGGCTTCTTTGTCCTTCACTCTTGTTGGAGGCTTCTTCAGTCCTTCACTCTTGTTTGGAGGCTTCTTTAGTCCTTCACTTGTTCCTCTTATTTTTGGGACATTCTTGTTTGAAGGCTTCTTAGTCCTTCACATGTATTTCTCTCTTTTGGAGAGGAGTTTTTCCCACGAGGTTTTCTCCTTTTCTCCTTTTGTGAGAGATCTTTTACATTTGTACATGGGTACCTCATCAGGCCTAGTTGTCGGGAACCATCTTTGCTTTCATGCATCTATCCTTAGTTTTTTAGCTTCTCCCTAAGTTCATATTAAGGGGGGGTGTTAGAGTAATAGGTTGTCTACTTAATTAATTTAATCATATTGATTAATTAATTAAGTCACCTTTACTTTATTTCACTTAAGCTAAACTTAAGCTAAACTTAGGCATTCTTTATTTTATTATTATTCCTAGGGTTTTCATCTTTAGGGTTTGGATCTCCTTTTATAAGGATTGATCTTTTGTAAATCATACATACCTGTTAATGCATTTTTGCTTCATGTTTGTAGAGCACCATTCTTGTGTCTCTTGATCTCTTTTGTGTGACAATTTATTTTTTTACAGGTGTTCATTGGGATATGTGAGGTTGGTTTATCAACTTCTACAGTTACTCTACAAGAATAAGGACAAGTTGAGGCAAAGGAGGTTCTTCATAGGTACATAGGAGCTTCCATGGTAAAGGAAAAGAGGAGAATGGAACTAGTTGTATTGTAATCTCATTTATTTGATGATAATGCATACTTGGCCTCTCTTCTTGGTGGAGTTTTTTTCTCAGAAGGGTTTCTCCATGTAAATCATGTTTTATGTGATGATCTTGTGTTTTTGATTTGTGCCTCATTGATTCTATCTTATTGTGATGTTATTATTCATATATTATTGTTATAAGTTCACATAAGGTAGCCTTTATAAGCATGTTATGTTGGCTAATTTTTGGCATCATAAAGAAGATGAATCTAATCACAGTATTTTCATATTAAGGAAACCTAATTTTTAGATTTTAAAATAAGTTTTATATTTTCATGTTTTTGTATTCCAATCCTTCAATCTCATCCTTTGAAGTCATATTTGGATAGATATTAAATTTCTCAATAATTGGTACTGAACCTGTTTATTTATCATCATTCATAAAGATCTATTAAACATTGGTGATCATATGAGAAAGGAAGATAAAATAATGGATTAGGAAGCATAATCATTGAAGAATAATTTTTAGTAGACAATGGAATAAATATCTAATGAGCAATCATTATGTACAAAGAACATAAGGAAGATAGTCATAATTGACTTTGCTCTAGTACATTGTAATGGTCATCTCAAGTGGCCTTAACAACAAAATTGGACCATATCAAAGGAAACAAAGTTCTCTATAAGTCAAGAAACAAAAATTTCATCATCCTACAACACGATGAAATACCAATAGTGATACAAGAATTTAAAGAATACAAATCCAGGTGTGCCACCCAATCATCGCGGGGAGAAGAAAACATTGTTGACTCAACTGATGTGCCACCTCAATAGTCTGTTTTCTTGATGAAGTTACTTGAAACTTTTAAATTTGTATAATGTAAAGTCTTTTTTCATATTTTAAAAGAATCTTTTAAAGATTTAGTTATTTGTTTATTTGGGAAGTTTCAATATGTAATCAAAGACTTTATGAAGGGGATCATTTTTTTGGATACTCGATGAAGCGAAAGGCTGTGATAATAAAAAAATTCCAGTTTGAAAAAGTTTTGGAGTCTTTGTGCTTGCAAATTTTAAATATTTAGAATAAGAATCCAATGTTGTCAATATTTTATAATATATTTATGTATTATTGTTCTTTTATGTAAGAGTGGTAATTAATTATGTATATTTAATTTTCTCTCAATTGGCCAACTTTGTTAACGAAAATATTTG
Organism: Sequoia sempervirens; assembly: GCA_007258455.2. NCBI lineage: Eukaryota > Viridiplantae > Streptophyta > Pinopsida > Cupressales > Cupressaceae > Sequoia > Sequoia sempervirens. The sequence goes on along the minus strand of VDFB02115171.1, from coordinate 17,540 downwards.
CTTCTCAAGATGATAATTTAGCCTGTGTTTGAATATCATTTTGAGATATTTATATTCAAAAGTATAAATTGTAGTGTAGGAAAAGTGATCCTAGATCCAATTAGGATTAGCTTCTTTTCACTTGACTTCACATTGAGACACAAAATTAACTAGGTTTGATTATTAGCTTGTTGCCACAAGGGAGAGCCATCTCCTAGGATTTGTCCTTTTTTTGGTGAGGATGATAAATTTGATGTGTGTTTTAATAAGCCTATTTGAAATATAACCCTAGATCTGAAAATTTAATTTATCACACAAAAGAAGATAAAAACTAATAGAACAAAACCATATTTGAGAATGGTGACAAAGAGGAACATGTGACTAAAATCTGAGGTTGAATTGTAGAGACAAGGGCATTGGGCACCCTAGACTGAGTTGCTTCCTTTTGAGGTCTGAAAACTCTAAAACATAGATTGTAATCTACTGTGTTTCTTGTGATTGTTAGATGTCAAAATTTTTGGATCTGACTTGCACACATGAAAAGAGGGAGAAATGTTGTGTTGTATAGGGGATTGCTTAATTCAAACCCCATTTTGGTATTTCTATCTCCATGCATAGAAAATGATGATGATCAAGAGGGAATACCCTAGGTCAAGCAGATGTTAAAACAATAATAATTGATTGAAATAATAAATGATAATGGATAAAGTCATCTTGATGTGAAATCATTGATGAAGTGATGCCACACCACAAGTTTCCACAAATGTTGATTGATGGATTCCTTGATTCCTTGATAGACATGCAAAAGGTTAGTCCATAAAATATAATAGATTGTTGTAAATAACATGTAGAGGATAACTCAATACTTCTCCATAATGATGGCATGATAGCTCATGATAATTCTTAGATAATTCTTGCTTCTTCTTTCCTTATCATCTATAATGAATTGAAATCATGATCTTAATTGATGAAATAGTTGTAATAATGTTTCTAAATCTACCCTTGAATTACCTTGCCTTCTTTTAGAATCCTTATTTTTCTCAATAGATTTTCTAGCCCTTGTTAGGATCTCAAATGATGAAAAAGACTTGTATTTAAATGTAATTGTTTAATTTCCTACTAATCAATTACCAACGGCCAAAAAATGACTTTGGATTTTTAAATGTTAAAATTTTGACACCAATTTTTTTTAAATTGAGCCAAAATAGGTTGGACAAGGGCATTGGGCGCCCTAGTCTAGACCTATTATTTTAGGGCTATAAGTATCGATAAATTATTATTAAATCTTTATTTCCAATCCCACTTTTAGTTTTCCAAATATTATTACAAAACAGGAAAATTAAAAGCACAATTGGGTCCAAGCACATGAGGGGAAGCTAAACCTTGTGTGAAATTGTCAAGGGTGACAATTTACAATGCTACAAATTTTTTTAAATGTTGTTGATTCTTTCGATTTGAATAAGTGTTTGAATGCCTTTCTTGCTTTCTACTCAAAATCATATCATCAATTTTATTCTAGAAAGATAAACACAATCTTACAAGGGAGTTTTACCTCCAAAATTCAAAGGAAAGTTGATAATCATACAACTTACCCAACTATTGGTCATGTTTGTCTTTATTACATAGGGCATTTAGAGTCAAGTAAAGTATAAATATATAAATAAAAATTTGTTAACCAACACCCTTATGTTGTCTTCTATTATTATTTCCATATATTTTATCATTATTTCTTGAATATGATTGTTTTTTCATCTATGTTCATTTTTGTTAACTGTGTGTTTTGTGTTTCAATATTTTATTTGTGTTGAAGGAAAAGTAGAATATTTATCTTACTATCAAAATATCCATCACTCAATTCTCCTTGAATACCATTGCATCATCCATTCATATATTATGTTTATTTACTTACACACTATAGTTAACTATAATAAATAATTTTTAAAATCATTTCACTTACCACTTAACAATCAAGTCTTTTCCCTTCACAGATTATGTGTTATTCAATTGATAATCTGCATTCATTAATTCATTCTTCAACTCATTCACTATCACATTCTGCTCGACTATATTTTCTTCCATCTTTTCATTATTCTTCTATAATTCTTTTTTCTATATTCATCTACTTTTTTAAGTTCTATTAAAATCTACTATTCAACCTTTATTTCACTTTTCTTTTCCAAACCAAATGATATATTTCCTTCACTACTTGCATTTTTTTCATACTCAAGTATGTTGGTGTAGTTTTTTATTTTTCTAGTGGATTAATTTATTTTCCCTTAATTATGGTTTTTTCCAACACTTTTATTAAATTTTATTAGGATAATAAAGTGATCCTATTATTTAATAACAAGGAGATAAAGTGATGAGGTGTCTACACTCTTAAAGCGTGGAGTAGTTACTTTTTCATCACTTAATTTAATATTGGTGGTTATTGGTGGTCAATTCCTATTGGTTGATTTTCCACCTCCATCCTCTCCTTAGTTCTATATATAGTCACTACCTAGCTTGTATTTTTCATCTTAGAAGCTCTCAATACAATTTTTTCATCTTAACATTGCATATATCTCAGAGTTGTTTTATATTGTTTATGTTTTTCCAGTTTATGTAGCTTTGAATTTCTCTTATAAAGTTCATTACATTATCAATCTATTTCAAATATCTAACATGGTATGAAAGCTTTATTTTCAGAATTTTGAGTTCATGTATTCTTAATTGAGAGTTTTATTTTCTCATGTATTATCTTGTAAATTATCGTATGCTCTTATCTTGTGTTTTCAATGATCTAGAGAATCAGAAAGGGTTTGCAAATATCTATTAACCTCTTTGCATGTGTTTTTTGATATTTGGGAGATTTTTTTTTTTGGTTATAATAAAAGCTTTTTTACTATTCAAACATGTCCAAGAGGCTCGAGAAAGTCAAGATTAGCTTTTGTTTCATTTGATTTGGAGATCGTTTGACATAAATTTGCAAATAGGGGTTTGAAGCTTAGATCTAGCAATTTTTTTTTTCATATTTTCAGCCCAAAAGAATGTTGTCATTGCATTCAGGAGGCTAAGGAGATGAATTTTGACATAAAATTTTCTCATATTTGGTGTCGAGAGCTGTCGAGGGAAAAAATGTGCCTAGGAGGTTGTACAGGCCCCTAGGTTGTGCAGGTATGGCTCACAATAAAAAAATAAAAAAAATTCTTAAAAAAACACTTAGTGCTTAATAAGCATTGAAATTGTTGTCACCGAGGATTTAACCCATGGCTCATGGCCACCCATTGGTACTTAGAACTACCATTGAGGTGATTCACTCATTGATCGCTAGTGGTTAGACTTAAACTGCGAGTGGCATAAACCACTAATAGCGACCACACATTGTTTAAACCACTAGTAGTTTCTTTTTGACAGCCACCCGCACTCCATATTTTTTCCCAACTCCACTAGTTCTCCGCCCAACAACCACCAATACCAGTAGCATCGTTCAAGGGGGCACTAGGGCCCTCCTTATAGCCAACTTGGTCCTTTTTTCAAACTTTCATAACGTTTTCCCTGATTATAAGATTTTGATGAACAAGATATCAATGGAAAGCTAGATATGAGTACTTTCCATCCACAGAGGTATTAAAAATATTTTTTCCATTTTATGCTAGATATTTCAAGTTGAAGCTATTTGTTGCTTATTTATTTAACAAGCCATAACTTTCATTTTAGTGCTCCAGTTTTTGAAAGCAAATAGGCATTGGAAAGGTATTGAAAAGAATTACATAGCTACAAGGATATTTTTCTATATTTTATCTCAAGCTCATTTTGTATCATAATTTGTATTTTTTCCATTATTGGCCTATTGAGCATTATATCTTGGAAAAAGATTTGTAAACACACTAAACTATAAAATTCCAACCTTTTAATATTTGGGGGTGATATTTGGTACTAGTGAAAAGGGTGGGGGTGTTTTTTGTGTTCACTTTCTTTCAACACTTATTTTTTCATTTCTTCATCATGGCTCAAGCAATCGTTCCTATTTTAACGACATACAACTATTTTGAATAGAAATCTAAAATTCAAATTCACTTAAGAAGTCTTGGTTTGCATAGAATAAAAATGGGACTAGAAATTGAATCTGCTAAAGATGAAAATCCTTAATGGTTCAATAGATGTGATGAAGCATATGAAGCATTGTGTTTTTTTTATCTCCTGATTTGCTCTTTCATATTGAATCTTTGAATATACTAAATGAAATATGGACTAAGTTAGAAACTCTATTTGGAACTCAAGATTTTATGAGGGGTGATATGTTAGAAAATGAACTAATTAGTCTAAGTCCAAGCAACTTCAACACAATTCAAGATTTCTTCACAAAGTTAAAATCACTAAGGCTGTAGTTAAAGCAATGTGGAATTGAAAAGAAAGATGAAAAAATTATTCTTAGTATTCTCTCTAAGATAATTTTTTAATATTTAGTATTTGCTTCTACCTTCTATGCTACTAAGGATACATTTAGGTCTAAATTCATTATGTCATTTTTGATGATTTTGCTACTTCTCTCATATGGGAACAAGACAAGATAATCCAAATGGACACCCTAAAGTATTCTAAGTCACGTGCCTTGGCTACCAACCATGGCACAAAAGAACAATAAAGAAAAAGTATTAAAAAGGATAAGAAACAAAAGAATAGCAAAGAGAAGAAGGATAAAAAATAAATTGCTCCAAAAGCAGCTAATGAAAACTCATCTTCAAATTACAATGTCTAAGAAAGAGAAGATTAAATGTTCTTATTGTAAAAGACCTGGTCATGATGAGCACAAATGTTTGAAGAAACAAGTTGATCACTTGATACACATTTTTGAAAAGAATAATCTTAGTGTTCCTAAATCAATCAAATAGAGTTCAAATGAGGGGTCTCACAAGGCTATAGACAACAACAAGGGGAAAGGAAAGGGCAAGGAACTTGTAGAAATTTTTTCTCTATCATTCACATGGGTTCTTGATTTAGGTGCCTCACATCACATGACTTCATTTGAAGACAAACTTGCATCTTTAGAGCCATGTTATTTTCCTTCCATTTAAATGGGTGATGACACTCCTATGGAGGTATGTGGGAGAGGGTCTATTCATATGGGGGTTGGCACATTCCAGGATGTTCTTTGTGTTACCTTATTATCAACTAATCTTCTATCATTATATCAAATCACTCACATAGGTATAAGAAAGCAGGTTGATTTTTCTCCTAATTCAATGGTGATTTGTGGGTTGCATAATGATTTTGTAGTTGTAGTAGGGAGAGTAGATCATCAATCTCAACTTTATTTGTTCTCTCACTTTTTCTTGATCCACCTTCGTCTATTTTACTCACTCATTTTGATGAAGTGAGTAATTTTTGGCATCATTGGTTTGGCCACTTGAACTACCACTACTTGCAACACTCAATCAATAGGACATGGTTATAAAATTGTCTATATTTCATTTTTCTGATGGTGTTTTTTAGGGATGCATTCTTGGCAAGAATATAGAAGAGATATCTGACAAGGAAAAACTTGGAGAGCCTCATATCTTTTAGAGTTGGTACATAATGATTTGGTTGGTCCATTTTCATAGCCATTGTTCCTGTAGATTTTGATATGTTTTGACTTTCATTGATAAATTTTCTAGGTACACTTTTGTGTACTTTCTCAAATAGAAGTCTAAATTCTTTGATTCATTTTTAGAATTCAAGGCTTTTGTAGAGAACCAAATTGAGAAATCCATCAAAGTCATGTATACAAATAATGGGGGGAATATGTCAACCACAAGTTTGAGAAGTATTTTTTTCATAAGGCATACATTTCCCTTCAATCCTCAACAAAAAAGAGTCGAATAACACAAGAATCAATCATTGAAAGAGATGGCCAATTGTATGATTCACTCCAATTCTATCGCACCACCTTTCTAGGTAGAAGCCATTAACTATGTGTATTATATCTAGAAGTGGGTTCCTCACAAAGTTGTGATGGGGATAACTCCATTTCAAGCTTGGTGTAGTCATAAACCCTTATTTAAGAACTTTAGAGCGTTTGGCTCTTATCAATGGGCCAAAATTCTAGCAAAGAAAAACAAGGCTATGGATCTATAGAGTAAGCCTTGCATATTTTTTGGGTGCCAAGATGATATCAAAGGCCATAGGCTTCTTCATCCTACCACCCATGAGTTGTTTAGTGAAAGGAGTATTCATTTTGAGGAGAGTCCTTCCAATTATTCTCTTACCACTTCTCCAACCACCATCAAATTGGATTCCTTGCATCATGATGATAGTTCTTCAAAGGATCATAATCCTTACAATCTTGATGAGTCTTCTTCCTCTACTTTAGACGATGACAGTGATAATGAGGATTAACATACACCTCCTTTAGAGTTTGATGATTATCCTCTAGACTCTCCACCTTCTCAAGCCACAGGGCCTCTTTGGGCTTGCTAGACATTGTAGTCAGTAGTGGATTCGGTAGGAGATCCTTTAGATCACAGAAGAACAAGATCATAATTTCAAGAGGCTACACATATCTTTCTGTTGTGCATTTCACATATGCCCCGCTTGGACTGAGGACCCACTCTTTTCGCATTGCTTTTTGTCGGGTTGGTTTGCACTCGCTTCACTTTTGTGCTATTGATTTTGGACCTAATTGATCAAAGTTCCTTTAAAATTTCTAAATCCCATGATGCCTAGACCACTTGTCAAAGTTTCATGAAGTTTGGGGAAATTGCGGAAAGTTCTCAATGGGTTTTTGTTATGCAAAAGTTGTGCCTTTCTTTTCCATTTGCGGGAATCTCTTTATGGGTCATCGTCTGTGGCATGCCATCCTCACGACGTTGTTATTATTGGAATCTTGTCTTTGTTTTTTCACATGGCCTTTGACTTATTGGAACCCACACCACATTTTTCCACATCCGTCCTCATGTGCATTTTTCAAAAAGCCTGCATTAATGGCAATAGGGTTTATAAAATGGTGGGTTCGACATGCCATTTTCTCACCCTTATACATATGAAAGATTGAAGACTTTGTCAAGCTACTACAAAATGAGTGATTTGAATACTAAACTGACATTCATTTTCCTCCCATTCACGTGGTATCAAGTGAGGACCATTTTCTCCTTTCATTTTTGTGCTATTTTGAATTTGTTGAGAACTATGTGCTTTATGGGCCTAGGGTTTTGAAGTTAGTGTGTCTAGGAATGGATGGGGTAACCAAATTCACGAAAGGTTTTTGGAGTAAACACAACTAAACTAAATTCAGTGGCACCATGATTGCATTTTGAAGAGATTCATGACTAAAATAAACACTGTTGCACTCAAAATTTGAAACCCTAGTTAACTCATAGTTAGCAAACCCTAAAACCTTTAAAATCTCCAAGTGTAAAATCGTTGTGAGTTTTCTTTCGTGGGCAACCATCTATGAAATGTTGTTTTCAATGGCATTGGTGATAGCGACATCCTTTTTCTATGCTCCTGCAAGCTAACTCTGGATTCATCGGAATGCCGAAGTTTGAAAATAGAATTTTTTTGAAACCCTTAGTGGAAATATCATCACGAGATTTCGTTGGAGGTAAGCCATAGAACTCAAGCTATTTTTAACAGCGAAAATTGACCGGCCTCCTGACCAATGACTTTTGCATTAACAATTCCCATAAAGATTAAAATTGAGAACCTCAAAATAATGAAGTTCCATATTCTTTGTAGATTCTTTTTTGCAGAATGCCATAGGCAGGAAGCCGTGGCATACAAGCCGTTTTTAATGGAAAAAATTAGATGGCTTTGTGACTGATTGCTTTCACATTCACATTCCCCACAAGACTTCAAAATGAATGATTTTTGCAAACACTTAAAACCCAACCTTGCTGACGTGAGCCTCAATATCAACGCCTTTGCAATGACCCTTTGAAAGCAAAAATTTTAGGTGTTTTCTCCTCTCTGGTTTTTTCCCATGCGGGATGCTGCTTGTGGGTCATCGTGACCACCAAGCCGTTTTCACCGGCACAAACTTAACGACATCTCGACGGGCAGCTTCTGCATGATCCTTTTCCACATTGCCCAAATAGTCACTCAAACAATGGAATTAATTTCCCACATGCCAAATCAACCTTTGAGGAGTGAATTTGAAAGCGACCAAGTGCTTAAAATGATTGCGGGTTTTAATCTGCGGGATGCCATGTGTGGGTTGCCATGACCCTCAAGCCATTTTTGATGGATTAACATCTAACGACAGCCGCATGAGTGACATCCGCATGCCAAATTTATGCACTTTACAAAATGACAAAATTTCTAAGCATGATGACCTAACACGATTCTAATGCCATTTCCCACATGAGCCAAATTGACTAAACCCAAAATTTTCCAAGTATAAAACAATTGCAGAGATTGCAATCCGGGAAGTCATTTAGGGGATGCCCTCGCTCCTAAGCTGTTCTTTTTGACATAAAATTTAACGACTTCCACATTGATGACTTCCGCATTGGGTTTTTCCGTAAAACTCGAAAGGAAAAAATTGACCAAGTATAATGATCCCAAGTTAATTCAATTTTTCTACGTGACTTAATGAATTCACATTGAAGTAACTTCTTGTTGTGTCATTGCAAAAATTTCACCACAGGATGCCATCTGCGGAATGCCATTACATCGGCGCCATTGCCAACAACTTCTGCATTGACGAAATCTACAAGATGAAAACACGCATTGCCTAGCCCACAATACTATAAATTCCACAAATGGTTAGGAAATGACAAAGATTAATGGATTTACTGGTTCTTCTTAGATTTATGGATGTATTTAGTAATGTTTTATCCCTCCTTAACTTGTCAAGGACATTTATTACACGTTCTTTGTGCAAATTTTATGGAACAAGTTGAAAAGACTGAAAAGGCTAAGAAGAGCACAAGGGACACAAAGGTAGAAAAGGAGAAAGCAAAGATGAAGTATGAATTTCATGGAGTTGAATTAACTTCAAGGATCACATCAACCTAGGACAAGCTGACAAATATTGATTTGGGCCATATAAACATTGATGAATTCAAACAATGTGTATTGGTCAGCCCAAAGATTAAAGAGGTGTGGAGATTAAAGAAGAGTGGAATTGCTAAGGAAACAAGCTTCCCTTTGGCTTTGATTAGCCTAGAGTTGATCTTCAAATGCAAAGAATGCTACCATCAAACAACAAGGAGAATAGTGACTGTAGATGGGAGAGTATTGGTTGACTTGACCCCTATGTCAATCGAGAGAACATTTGGGATCCCTTTGTTTGAAAAGATGGAAGATACCTCAAAGGAGTATGTGCATAACGTATGGAAAGAAGATTATGTAGACTATAAGAAAACCATATTTATCAGACATGGATGATTGACCATCGTCCAAGTGCAAACAAGCTACTACAAAAGCTCTATCGGAGTGACTTTGTGGAGGAGGTGAATGATTGATGTAAGCAAGGTGATGATGACTCTCTATCCAACTCAAAATGACCCGACTCAAACAAGGAAACAACCTTTACAACACAATTCACTCCACTTGTCCCAAACACTTCCCAATAGGCTTGTAGCCTCAAAACCCAGCTTTTGAAAATATCTTTTAAAGAAGGTCATACAAATACCTTCTAGACACCCACTAAGACACAACATACCAATAATTACCATGAGGTTTCTTTGTAACAAATTTGAAAACCTTTAGACTACCCATGTTTTAAACTACTCAATTAGCCCTATTTCTCAAAGGAAGTACTTCCCAAACACCAAGTAACCACCCAAACTCAATTGATAGTCATAAATTGTGTCTCAAAACAATAAAATCCATCACCATTTCACAAATACAAGACTTCTAGAAAGTTGATCCAAGAAACCCTCACTTTACATGCAAAGACACTAGGGTTTACTCAATCTCCTATCACCCGGGCTTTCCATACTCAGCCAATGCATCCAACACCTCACATATACCCTACCCAAACTCAAAAATACATTACATGGACAATTCCATCACTATTATGTCAAAACCCTACCTTGAGACCTCTACTTCACAAGGAAAATCACTTTGCTTACCCCTAGGGCATCACCCATTTGCTAGCAACTTAACTTCTTTGTCTTCAAAACCTTAAGAACATCTAACCTATCATAAAAAAAGTCATTCCATTGAGTTACAGGCTAGGATAGTAGATGGAATGACTTAAATCATTATTTAACTCCAATCAAACCCTTGACTGGCTTTAAATAGGAAGTTTTAGGAAAATGGTGAAATCTCCCTTAAATCTCAATATAGGACACTCAAAGTTGATTGAAATGGAAATTAAAACATAATCCTACATGATATAATGAATTTCAAAGTATGACAGAGACTGTACAGGCCGTACAGATCTAGAAAAGTCCAAACTACCAGTAAAACTGCAGGAAAACATTGTATTTGAATGAGTAATTTCAATACAAAACTTCTTCAACAACAGTTCAAACCTTTTGGAGGCCTTTTATAGCCATTAATTTCAAATTCTAACCAATCCAACATTTATAACTACCTTTTAAACTTCTATGACCTTTCAACTTCTAAAAGTTGCATTTTAACAAAATCCTTCTTTGACAATATTTTTACATTTTTTACAAATTTTGACTTCTAAACACAAATGACTAAAAAATCAACCTTTTACACAGTGAATAGTCTCACAGGACCTTATTTAATGTAAATATACTATATCTATTGCCTCAAGACCTTAATACCTAGACTTGACATGTTGACCACCATTTACATTCTTCTTTATGCTTGGTGCACCTACACCATTCAACCCCACAGAAAGAGAACTCATGTCACATGAGTTATGCCTTGTTCCATGCTTCATCACTGCTCCACACACTCTTTGGTATACAAATCTCCTTCCTTGATTCAGATACTGAGATCTTATGATCTGCCCTGCATCCTTTTTCTTATTTGCTTTTGAAATTATCTCCATCTTTGCCATTAGACCTATTAATGGTCTTCTACCAGTCCCTTGCTAAAAACCTAATTGCATTCCTTTATCTATACCTACAAACAAACACTTATTAGTTGCTCCTTGAATTGACTTTCCTTTTATCTCAACCTCATGCTTGCGTCTACCCTTAACTTCTTGTCCACTCTATCCTCTCTTTACTGTCTTCAGTCCTACTATCCCATTAACATCTTACACCACTGTACTATCAGATTTATCACCCACTATACTTGAAGATTCCTCATACTTAAAAAATTTACTTCCTACCAAGGGACACACCATGGTCCCTACCAAGAAATTTTCTTTCCAATTCACTGTCAATTCACCTTTCAACCTTGCATTCATCTTCACACCTACTGTCAGGGCATTTTTAGACTTTAAATAGACTATAGTACTCACCTTTGTGTCTTCCTTTACAACCTTTACAAGTTTCTTCTTTCCACACATAATCACCTTAGCCTTACCTTTTTCTTCTTCCACCAAAGGAGTCAAAACAAATTTACATCCATCTTTCTCTATAGTGTATGTGTTTTCTCTCCCATCATACAATGCACACCTGTCAAACTGCCAGGGCCTACCTAGGAGTAAGTGGCAACAGTCCATAGGCAAGATATCACAAAATACCTTATCTCTATAACCTCCAATTTGAAATTCAACAACTGCTTGTTCATTGACCAAAAGAGACTGCCCATCAATCAACCAAGACACCTTATAAGGTAACTCATGAGGAACTATTTGTTAACCATCTCACTTGACACCATGATTTCAGTAGAGCTTGAATCAATGACAATTTTGCATACCTTATTCTTGCACTTACATGTGGTCTTGAAAAGACTCTTCCTTTGCAATGGCTCCATCTCCTTTTCTACCTTCAATATGGTCTTCCTCATCATCAACATTTCACCTGTTTCAGGAGGAACATGTAAACTTGCAGAATGGTTATTCTCACACTCTTCTTCTTGTACTATTTGTGCTCTCCTTTCAGTCCTCTTTTCACCTCCACTTGATTAACTAAAAAAAATTTCAAGACATTTCCAAGAAGCATGACCATATTCATTACAATTATAACATCTCCCTGCAAAAACATTAGAACTTTTTCCACCACTAAATCTACCTCTACCCCTAAATCTTCCTCTTACATCAACACTTTGCTCCTTTACTTGCTTCTTCTTGTTCCTCAAATGGCTGCTCTGATATCACCTGATTTAAGCAAGGTGGTGATGACCCTCTATCCAACTCAAAATGACCTGACTCAAACAAGGAAACAACCTTTACAACACAATTCACTCCACTTGTCCCAAACACTTCCCAATAGGCTTATAGCCTCAAAACCCAACTTTTGAAAATATATTTTAGAGAAGGCCATACAAATACCTTCTGGACACCCACTAAGACTCACAACATAACCCAACACAACATACCAATAGTTTCCATGAGGTTTCTTTGTAACAAATTTGAAAACCTTTAGACTGCCCCTATTTTAGGCTACTGAGTTAGCCCTATTTCTCAAAGGAAGTACTTCCCAAACACCAAGTAACCACCCAAACTCAATTGACAGTCACAAATTGTGTCTCAAAACAATAAAATCCATCACCATTTCACATATACAAGACTTCTAGAACGCTGATCCAAGAAACCCTCACTTTACATGCAAAGACATTAGGGTTTACTCAATCTCCTATCACTTGGGATTTCCAGACTCATCCAATGCATCCAAAACCTCACATATACCCTGCCCAAACTCACAAATACATTACATGGACAATTTCCATTACTGTTATGTCAAAACCCTATCTTGACACCTCTACTTCACAAGGAAAATCACTTTGCTTAGCCCTAGGGCATCACCCATTTTCCAACAACTTAACTTCTCCATCTTGAGAACCTTAAGAAAATCTAACCTATCATAAAACAAGTCATTCCCTCGAGTTATAGGCTAGAAAAGTAGATGGAATGACTTAAATCATTATTTAACTCCAATCAAACCCTTGATTGGCTTTAAACAGACAATTTCAGGAAAATGGTGAAATATCCCTCAAATCTCAATATAAGATACTCAATCTTGATCGAAATGGAAATTAAAACATACTCCTATAGGATACAATGAATTTCAAAGTATGGAAAAGACTGTATAGATCGTACAGATTTGGAAAGTGCAAATTACTAGTAAAATTGTAGAAAAAATGTTGTATTTGAATGAGTAATTTCAATACAAAACTTCTTCAACAACAATTCAATCCTTTTGGAGGCCTTTTATAGCCATTAAATTCAAATTCTAACCAATCCAATGTTTATAACTTCCTTTTATGCATATTTTGTGGACCTTACCAAATGACTACAATAAAAGGTTGTCCTACTGTGCAAAGGCATTGATCAAGAATTTTGGGTACTGGTTTATTCAATTCCCAAAATTCACCTACATAAGGGCTGAAGGATTCTTGGGATTCCCATATCATCTGCCACAGTATCCTAGTGACAAAATAATCTTGTTAGAACTTACCCAAAAATTGCAGATCTCTCATTCATTGCTGCAAGAAAAGCACCATGTAGGGGTCCCGTATCCCATTGTCTTTCGTCAAGGAATGTATGCGTGCCTCGCTGCCCCTTGTGTGAAATATGCATAAAATGAAATTTCGGAGTACAACCTTGAGTTGCACACTGAGTGAGGAGGCCTTAACCCTTTGGGAAAGTTAAAGTAATAGGTTGGGAGGTAACATGCTCATAATGCCCATATTGAGGATTTTTGGGCTAATTGCGATGGTGATCATGAAGTCCAGACGCAAAATTATATGTAGATGACAAAAAAATTCATAAAATATATTGATTTATTTTTGGTACTTGATGAAGTGGTTGAGGCTGATAACACTCTTGATGAAGCATACAATGTTGTTGCTAAGGTACCCCTACTAGTAATTGACTAGAATGAGCCAAAAATTACAAATTTAGACACAATCACACGCCCAATAGAGAAAAGGACCAAAAGGTGGTTAGATAATCAGATGGCTCAGTTACAACACCAGGGTGTTGAACTGACATATGGGGAATTGGAGGATGAAATTGAAAGTGAAACAAAAAGTGGCACTAATGCTAGTTCCTTGGGAGAAGTCCCAAAATCTCTGCCATTCACCCGATTGAAGTAAAGAAAAGATGTACTAGAGCGGTAGCCTAAGCAGAATGTGTATTCTAGAAGGGAGGTGGAAGGGAAAAGACCACCCAAGAAATCCAAGAATACATGAATCTTCATTCCTGATATGCCTACCATACAAGAGGAATCCTCGCCATCAGAGGAGGAAGGTAAGCCACAATCACCTCCACCTACCACTTCCCCGCTTCCAACTACTACCGTTGCACCATCTTCTTCCACTCTTCCACCACTACCCATATCATCTCCGCTTATTGTGTACATCTCCGTATACCTTACCTATGCTTCCCTGATTGCTCTCGTGGTTGTGGTTAATTCCTCTTCCTTGACTTCATCTCCTCTATTGTCTTCTTCATTCTCGCCTCTGCTACTTACCCTCTCCATCTTGTTTCCTTCTATGCCCAATATCCCTGTGACACCTCTTACTTTACTTGAGTCTTTTGTTACTTACTTGCAAAATATTCCTTGTCAATTCTGGAAGACTATTTTTACTCCTAAGGCTAAACTCTTCATGGCCCAGCTAGCTGCCTCATTACTTATCGCTCCCCCTCCTACTTAGCCACCAAAGATGGAGACAACAATGAAAATAGGTGAATAAATGGAAAAGCAAGGCGATGAGCAACTTAGGGAGATAGCTAATACTGTTGAAGAACCCATAGATTCATACCAAGAAGATTACTTTGAACATGTTGATGATGGCTTGAAAATTGTTGATCTAGATGAAGTTGTCTTGAATGAGAAAGGGAAACAAACACCCAAAGATGGGGAGTTAAGTGGATTTGACAAATATTATGATGTTGAGACATTCGATAAGGAGCAGGAAGGTGAGAAAGATAAGGAACATGCTGACAAGAAAGCCCAAAGGAGCAGTATCCTAAAAATCAAAAGGATGCTCAACATATCAATATAGGGGAACACAAAGAAAATGTTAAAAAAAGATGATAAGTCTCAAGAAATAGGCCAAGATAAGGGCCAAAAGGATGAAGAAATGCACTTGGAGGAGGAAGGAAATAAAGAATAGGGGAGCTTTGGTGAACAAAAGGCTGAGCTCACTTGAGGAGATGACATTGAGCATAATATAAATAAGGAGCCAACACAAGAAGAACATATTTAGCAAATAACTGTCAGCATATGGCTTTGGGAGATTTTTTATGGCTTCTAGTGTTGTCATTGATGGCAATTGAAGTCATTATCTTAGTTTGCAAATTAGGATCTACATACACTGGCAGGAATTGTAGTAAGCAGTGTGTTATTGACAAAAAGTATGAAGAACAGGGTATCCAATCAGCTAGTCAATCCATATGCTTCACCGGATCACCATTTTGTGTTGTGGACCCCCAAGAAAGCTTTATAATCTTGTATGTTACTTTATTGATAAATTTTGTGATGTTGTAGCAATCGGTGTACGAGTTAAGAGATTCGATAGAATGATTTATTGTTTATTTTCTCATTATGGTCGACCTGGTGTATATAGCGTGTCGTGGATGTATAAGGAGTAGTTGTTTTAATATTTATTATGTTGGGAATTTGATTTGGGTCCCAGCTATATTCTAGCCAACTTGTGTGGGTGCACATTAATTTTAATTGGTGATTTGAGCCGACTGTTGGAGAATATTTCATGTTTTGTTGAAGTTGAGTTAAGTGATTAAAATCTTTGCTAGTGGATATATATATGAGATCAGTAATTCATTTTTGTAAGTGTGCATGATGTTGTAAGAAGGTGTGTGTGAGTGAAAAGGTTTAGAGTAGTTGTATGAGAGTACATCAGAAGATCTGTTGAGTGAATTTTTTGTTTGTGCAGCAGAAGGGTTATTCTAGCAGAGCAGAGCAAAAGTGTGAAATTGGACAGAAGGTCCAAAATCTATTTTATGAGCTTCACTAGAACTGAAACCAATAATTTGTAGATGCTATTTTCTCAGTTCATTTTTGTTGTAATCACAAACATTTTGCAAGGCAGTGAGCCTTTCTTATTTTGAGTAGTGAGCTCTAGGTAGTGTGCCTGAATGCAAGTGCATTCCCTTTTTGTTTATACTTTTAATAGGGTATAATATTGTGGACTAACCTCAACCGTGGTTTTTCCCCTAATAGGGTTTCCACTTAAAAATATTGGTGTTATGGTGTCTTGATCATCTTGTTTATGTGCTTGCATCTTTATTTTTTTTCATGTGCTGAAAATGATTTAAGATCTGAATTGAAAGTTAAAATTGTTGAACATTGATTCACCCCCCTTCTCAGTGTTCCTTGAGTCCAAAAATTGGTATAAGAGTAGGTTCCTCTTTAGAAGTTTAATAGCTTGAGGTGGATCTTGGATTACAATGGACTCTAGTGGTCTTCAAAAGTAGCTTATCGTGACACTTGATGATCATGATTAGTCTAAAGCAGAAGTCATGGAATCAAGAGAAAATCTTGTGGATGCTGAGAAATTCATTCAATCACTGAAGGATAAAATCAATGATTCAAGAGAAAAGAGGAAGGAACTCTATGATCAACTGAAGCAAAAAGAAAATAAAAACCTGGAAGATGTTCACCTGAATCAGACTCTAAAAGAGATAACTGAAAAATGTGAAAAACTTGCTAGAAATAATGCTACTCAGAAACTTGAGATGGAATTTGTGGCAATGAAGTTAACTAAAGAGATTGAAGAAAGAAAGAAGAATGAGGATAATTTGGGCTAGTCTTGAAAGAAAAATCTAAAGAATGCAACAAATTTAATAGTGGATTCATTTAGCTGGAGATTGAGCTACAACAATCCAGAAACAATGAACAAGAGCTTGAGAGACAAATAGTTATTCTCAAAGATGAGCTTGCTACTACAAATGAGTTTAAGGAGAAGTTCAAGATTAGTTCTACTAAGCTTGATGAGATGACTAAAGGAAAAAAGGATGCAAATGATAAACGAGGTCTTAGCTATGTGAAAGATGAGAGCTCCAGATTTGAACAAAAGGACTCAAAAAAGAAAACTCAGAAGAACAAAGGCATAAGATATTTGGTAAGGCAACCCAATGCTCAGAAGTTTAATGGTTACTACTTTGTTTGTAATAAATTTGGACATATGGCTTCTCAATGTAGAAGTAAGATAAATTCTAGCAGTCCATCATTTTCTGGTTAGTGTTTTAATTGCAAAACATTTGGTCATAAGTCATTAGAATGAAAAAGTATGTCTATTAGTGAAAGGAATGTTAAATGCTACACCTGTGGAAAACTTGGGCATGTGTATAATCAATGCAGATCAAAGGGAAACTACTAGAATGAATGGCTCAAACAAAGAAATCTGATATGCTACAATTGTAACAAATTTGGTCACATTACAAGATTTTGCAGGAATAGAAACATCGATAGAAGAGGTCCGGTATATCAAGGAAGAAATTTACAGAAAGATGAAAAATGAAAAGGAAAAGCATCCGTGGAAGAGATAAGAGATCAGATGAAGAAAACATGGGTAAAGAAGAGTGGATTTGAAGAAGG